>VXBJ01000397.1:190275-407894 GCA_013400055.1 Nycticryphes semicollaris
TTTATCTTTTTCTAAAAGGGAATCTGACACTCACTAGAAAGTTTACTGTACTAGAAACACAATTGGGTTTAGCATATCCCAAATTTATTCCATCTGTTTTGGTTTTAAAGGTCTATGTTGTTCTTGGGTTAATTTTGAATACTCCTTTTTCCTCTTAGCATGTTTTCAGTGATAAATTATTCTTGAGCAACCCTAGAAAAACAATTTGCAATGTAGTCATAAAGGAAACAAAGCCAATTTAGTGTAAACATTCCCAAGCACAGTAATCAATCAAACCAAGTCTGTATCCCTAATTATACAGATAGAAGTAGTGATAAAGTGATGGAGCAGGGGGAAATAAGACACACCCATGTGGTTTTTCTCACAGTGAAGGTGAAAGGTCTGTCTGTGCCCTTGAAAATGCCTGAATTGGATACTGATATTCCCTAATGTTTGGATCTGGCAATACCTCTACTTAAATATATGAACTTGAGCACTTAGTTTTTTTCATGACTGTTCTCTAGTATTGTAACTGGTCTCCTGAGAAAGCAGATGAGAGTAAGAATTGGAGAATTTTTACCCCTGTCAGCTGGGGTGGGATGGGAAAATGGATGGTAAAGGGTCTCACTGGGAAAATACTGGTGTGGAATATTTGTAGTGAATATTAACAGTGACCTATGATGCTGGGGGGATGTTTTTGCAAATTTAATTGGATCTTATCTCTGAAGAGGCTAGTGGCTCGGTTGGTATTCTATTCAGGTAAACAATAGTGATTTTAAACCTTTTTTTAATAAACAAACAAAAAAAACCCCAACCCTCAAACCAACCTTTTTAATAAAATTCGATACATTAGCTGAAGTGTTTATGGCAATGCAGTGTTTTTATTCATTTTAAGCTTTTCCTTCTCCTCTACTCCCTCCGTGCTTTAAAGAGCAAAGTGAAACAGTGCTATCGTTTTTGTGCGCTGCTTACACTTTGTCCACTTCTGTGTTTCCCTGAAGCCCATACTTATATCATGCAGAAGGGAAGATGAGAAGCAGTTACATGCTACATGCCAAAGGAAAACTAATGCTGTGTGGGAGGATACAGCTAAAGTATGTGCTGTGAAGCATGTCTGGCTAACATTGTTTCGTCTCTTAGATCCTCTCCACTTGAGCAAAGTTCTTCCTGCTCTCTTCCCTCCTTCTGCCCACAAACTCTTGGCCGACTTGGGTTATGAGTAGGAGTGGTACAGCAAAAGCGGTCAGACACTTTCAGGGGCTCTGCATTGTACTATTGGGTTTTAGAGGAAATATGGTAGTTGATAAGTATTGATTGTCCAAAGAGAGATGAGGAGGTGGAACAGAGGTTTTATAAAAAGAAAAACAGTTTTATTAACGGCAAGCACGTTACATGCCTAGGGATAGACATGTTTATGTAAAAGTTAATCTTAAACCATCCATTACTGCACTAACACACTGCCTTTTTCTTAGAAAGGAGTAGTTGTAAAGGAGAGAAATTAAACAGATATAAAAATACAAAAGAGTACATGGTGTACTTCTGCAAAGGCTTAATTTACTTTTTTGGTTTATAAACGTGAATATGTTCTATTTTATTTGTATGGAAGGAACTTGTATGAACCAGCATTGGGATGAAAAATATATACAAATGGAAGAAAATCTTGGCTGAATGATTATAACATCTTCAAGCTTGTGAGTCTTGAAAACAAAGCATTTAGCTTATGCTTTTAGAAACTTATTTACAAGAACACAAGCATTGATTTCTTTTCTTCTGTGTTCCACTAACAGAATGGCAGAATCTAATTTATTGATACACTCAGCAGCCAATGATTGCTATGATTTCTGAAACAAGGTATCTGATAAAAATTAAAATATGCACGATAGAATAATGGTAAAGTTGAGTTTGATGAAAGAGAAGTCAAACTAATTTATTACAGGGGTTTAATAAGAGATTGTTTGGATTCCTGTGGAGAGCTTGCAGATGGTTGGAAGTTTTGTTTGGAATTTTTTTAATAAGCAGGCTACTTTTTATTTTTTTTTAATAAAGTTAGGGGTCTGTTGTATGTCGATGCTGATGGCTTGCTTTTCTTGCGTATGTGCTGAGGACCCTTAAGCAGTAATCTGGGGCCTTGAGGGATACAAACATTGCAAGTTGAAAATCATTGTTATAATTAATTTCTTCCTTATGTTTCCTGTTTTAACAAGAAAATATTGTGGTAATTCTGTAGAACTGCTATCCCCAGATTTAGAGACAAAACCAATGGGTGTAACCGCAATCTGGTTTTCGGTAGCACCCATTACTTGAAGCCTTGAAACCAGGTTAGTGGCGTAAGAGGAAGTCTCCTTACCTCTGTGCAGCACAGCTACAGTTGTGACTAGAAAATAACTCTATAGATCAATTCTGATTCTGGGGGACTTGCTTTAAGCTGTTAACAACCAACATACTTGACTGAACGTATGCTTTATAGAGTCTGTTTATCTTCTGTTTTATGGAAACATGATCAAAGTGGTGGTTAACAGTAATTATTATGTATATGTTCATACAGTATAAGCTACAGGAGTTCTTGGCATCAGAGCTGATGTGTCTTAATGGTCACATGCCATTTGGGTTTTATTAGAATTGAGAAAAGTCTTGACGAACAGCCTGATAAATCACATTTTTGGATTCTAAGAAAAGGATATGCTTTTTGGAGCAGTTTGAAAAGTGAAGGAAAATAAAAAGTCCTGACATTATATTCACATTTTATGTCTCTTTCCTCATCTCAGTTAAAAGCTGTAATTTGCACTTAATACTCTATGGAAACAGCATACTTGTGTGTAGATCCAAGGAATTTGGGTGTTTACAATTAAGTGAATTGCTACATCAGTGTGACCATCTTATTCTACAAAATTCTAGCTACCTCTGGTGAGACTGGCAGTACGCCTCTACGGAAAAGCTGCCAGAAGAGGTGACCTGAACATCTGTGTCAAGCTCCAAGAAGGAACACAAGCACTACATTTAATTCCCAGCAGTAGAAACATTCAACAAAACATTATTTATGTCATCCTTATATAAACTATCTATCTACAAAAGTGCACACACAGGGGAAAAAAAAAAACCAACATACTTGACAAGCTAGGAGAGTCTTGTTAATACCCTAGTGGTAGATAAATATTCATAGGAATGGTGTTACAAGAATATGTTCAAAAATTAGTATGTTTTTAGGAAAAGAGAATAGCTGGAGGAAAAAAGAAATATAGTCTCACAATAGCTAACCAGTGTTAGGTCTATTTCAAGCAACAGGAGCCTTGGTGGGAAAGTAGTATTGCCCTCATACAGATATAACTATGGCTTGAGAAAAGTGTATCTGTTGTTTGACTACAGAACTTCAGGCATTGTCATGCTGAGAAATACTGTTGTTGATCCTGAAAGTTGAGTAAATGGACTTTTAAACACTGATGTTCTGTGCCTTTTTAAAAAACAAACAAGACAACAGCCAAAACGCCAAGAAGATTTAAGCAAAGGACAGACACTTAGCTGTTTTCTGGATTCTTCTTCCCCCCTATCCTAAGAGTAGGGGAAATAAAAATATACTGAAAGTAAATGGAGCATTTGTAATAAAAATCAGTGTTTGAAAATTAATTTACTTATCTTGAGGCAATTATTTTTACTCTTCGTGATCGTGCTCAAAGCAACATACATTAAAGGATAAAACAGGCATATCCTCCCATAAAGTTAGATGACATCTGGAAAGTATAATCCACTATCAAATAAGTATCAACAATGGTAAGTATGAATTATAATTGAGGCAGGAGAAACTTAATGGAGCTTGACTGTTGTAAGCATATAAATGGTGCTTATGTGTAGGTGGGCACGTGCAGCATGAACACGGATAGTTGTGGTGTCATTAAAGGCTAGGTTACTTCCAAATAATCTGGTTGTTTCATCCATAATTCCAGTCTGATGTCCGTAGTTACATATATCATTTACCTTGTTTCTCACCAGTGTTTCAGCTTTAAAATGTTCCCCTTGTTCTTTTTTCAGACTCCCTTTCAGTCTCCAGCAATGATGCCAGTCCCCCTGCCTCAGTAACATCTCTTCAGCCCCACATGATCGGTGCGCAGAGCTCCCCGGGCCCCAAGCGCCCTGGCAACACTTTGAGAAAATGGCTTACCAGTCCTGTGAGGCGTCTTAGCAGTGGAAAAGCAGATGGGCATGTCAAAAAACTGGCCCACAAGCATAAGAAGAGTAGAGAGGTTCGTAAAAGTGCAGATGCAGGCTCTCAGAAGGACTCTGACGATAGTGCAGCAACCCCACAAGATGAAACCGTTGAAGAGGTGAGTGTTCAGGGCAGCTTCCCAAGGCTTGTTTTTACGCTTTTCAAAGAACTAAGAGTTGTCTCCTCAGTTGACTGTCCAGCAGTTGAGCAAAATGGCATGTCATTCTTGATGACTGCTGTACTCTGCGTAAGTGCTGTGCCAGGCACAGTTTGTGCCCTTCTGCATTGACAGTGTTAGTAAAGCTCCATGGCAAAGTATCTCTAGCTGAAAAAGAGAAATGGGAGAGTAAAATACTGGGTTTGGCTTTACTGTCCTATCCCTCTCAGGAAAAAGTTTGCGAGTAAAGGTGCTTCATGTTCTGGGAATAATCAGCTCATTTTTTATTTCTCGTTAATGGATCGGTAAAGATATGGGGAGAACTGCTTAACTGAGACTGTATTTATATCTTAAGCAAGAGTTAGAGCATAGAAAAATGACTGGCTCTTCAAATCGAAAGGTACTTACCGTTGGTCGATAACAAGCATGGCATTTTTCATCAGAGGGAAGGGAATTGTGAACTATTCCAGATTTTGCCACCAGGGACACCTACTGAAGGTTTCCCTTCCTCCCACAAACACGTGCTCACCCTTCTAAGCCTGGAATTCATGTATGAGCAAAGCCTACCTCTGATTAGGTACAGATAGAGCTAAATTCTCTTTTTTTACAAACCTGTGGTTCATGTTGAACCATTACTGCTTCCAAGGGCACAGCCGCTTGCATGCTGTACAGTTACTCCCTTTTACCAGGCTTGAACCTGACTAGCAGTTTTGGTAGTTACATACAGGAAAATGGTATCATATGCCCAGTTAATTGTTTCTTGCTCCCAACATATTGTGCTGCGAATTTGGAACATCAGCGAAGTTGTATAGTAGATGTAGGGAAAGAAAAGACTAGAGACTTGGCAGCATGGTGAACTGGGAGCTGGCTTTGAGAACGAATATTGGCCTCTGTCCTTGAATGTCAGGCTGTAGAAAGAGACTCTCTGATGCAGTTGTAGCATTGGTTTGAGAAGTATCTGTTACTCTGCGGTTCTGTACATGAGGGGAAGACTTAAGGCCATTGCTTTAAGTTTGGAAAAACAAATAACGATCTATGCTGTCTTCTTTAAAGGTAGTTAAATTATCCTGCAAAATCAGTTACATTAAGATTTTGGCTAAATTGAATTCATAGTTCTTTGTATAATTGGAATAAGTGTCTTCAACACAACTATAAAAATGATAAAAGCAGTCTGCTCTCAGTACTTTAAGGGGGAAGGGGCAGAAAGGATATTTGACTAAATATTTCGCATTGTAATAGGGTTTTTTTAATATCCTTTTAAGTCTTGCTACGAGGGTTTGTAATTTAGATACAAAGTTCTTGAGTTTCTAAGTTAGAGGAGTGTGGATCTTGGAAAGCAAGCATGGCTTTGGTAATGCTTTCCTGTAGTAAATTTCAAGCTGAATGTCGTCTTCTCAGTGTCTCAGTATCTCAATCCATCTGCTTTTACCAAACACTGACAACATTATCTTTGGCATTTGCTTTTTCCCCCCCTCTGTCGAGGAACTGCAGTGTGTTTGTAGGATCATCTTGACATGAGAGAGAGGTGAATCTGCAGAACAGACTTGTTTAAGACAAGCTTACGTTGAACAAGCTTTGTGCTGCTGAGGAGGTGACAGAGCTTAAATGTCTTAAATTTATTTACAGAGAGGTCGAAACGAGGGGCTGAGCAGTGGCACTCTCTCCAAGTCATCCTCTTCAGGCATGCAGAGCTGTGGAGAAGAGGAAGGTGAAGAGGGAGCAGATGCTGTACCGCTTCCTCCTCCGATGGCAATTCAGCAACACAGTCTTCTCCAGCCCGATTCGCAGGATGACAAGGTAGGAGGATGAAGCGGAGGTATCTCACATGTTTCTGTTTACAAGTCTCTGTAATGTGCGTAGTACAGCTTTACAGTAGACAGAAGTGATTACTGTGCAACTTAAGACAACAATAATAGGGTTTCCTGTTGAAAGAGTGTGAATAAAATGCTGCTCTATTTTAAAAGCACAAGTGCAGAAATTTTTCTACTAGCACTTTAAATGTGGAAATGGGCCTCTGTGTTTGCAGGCATGTTTATATCTGATAACATTTACATCACTGCCATATTTAGTGTTTAGAATGTAATTGTTCTATAATCATGCCTTTGGGTACTGAGGTTAAAATACTATGTGCAAATAAAGTTTATCTGGAGAAATTAACAGTTGTACATAACCTTTTTAGATCGTAGACTGTTCACCAACCTCAGTTCAGGGGAAGGAAATTTTCTGTGTATATCCCTTAGCAAAAGAAGCCGTTCACTTCAACTCTAAGGTTTTTTTTGGGCTGAGAAGAAGGTGTACTAAGAACTTAATACTCAAATAAGGATAGTAATCCAGCTGTTTTTTTACAAACACAGGCATGTTAAAATCGAGGGTAAAAATTTTGCATCAGTAATGAGATTCTGGATGTAGGTAGTAGCTGTGTGAAGGAACTCTTACTTGCATATAATCTGTTTTTCTTAAATGTTATGATGTTCATGCATTGAGAGAGATTATTTCCATTTTTAACCTGGATCAAATATTTAGGGAAAAAGTATCAACCCTAGAAATAGAAGTTTTGGAAATTAGAATAGAAACAGTCTGGACTTTCTGGATTTGTGCAGCAAATATGTGCGTTACTGTTTTCTTCCCATTTTGCTGCTTAAAATTTTTAACCTTTGTAAACTGTAGCATTGAATAGTGTATGTGACTTTTGTGTCTGGCTACTCACTGTTCTTAGTGATGCAGTTGTTATTGCTAACTGATCTGATTTATTTCAGGTTTTCTATTTCTTTTAAAAAAACATTGTGTTTCAGTGAGGATCTCACTCATCCCTGAAGCTATCATTTGTAGGGTCAAAATGTCTAAGCCCCATGCTCTGTATTTCATTCCTACATGTTTTCTGAATTGAAAAAATGTAACATATGAGTTAGGGAGTTAATATATTGGGAAATATTCATATTCAGAAAAAATTGGCCAGCCTTTAGAGCTGAGATATGTTATTGCTAGAAAATAATAATGTCAGTTTGAGGCTTAGAAATAGATTAAAAATAATGTGGGTGAAAATATGTTGAAGTTCCTGCTGATAAGCTGCCAAATTCACATATCCCTTCAGTGACAAAAAAAAGAACTGATATGCAAGTCTTATAATAAGTTCTCCAGAGAAATATTGCTTATATAGATCTTTTTACGCAGCAAGAACAGTTATGTGAAGGGATATGCTTGTAAACTAGTGTCTGCTCACTTCTATATTTCTAGTGCAAAGTCAGACCCTTACCACAGTATAGTAAGAGGCTTTGAGCCTCACTTCTTAACATGCACCCACTGCAGTAAAAGTGTGTTGGGACAGTTTTTAAAGTAGCTTAAATGCATTCCAGAAAAGACTTCCAAGAAGTTAAAATTTGGTAAAGTTGATATTACATCATAATTTTTCAAAACATATAAATAGGTGATTCTTCCGTTGTGCATTGGTTTTGTGCAGTATCTGTCCTACTGCATGGTCAGAGGCAAAAAAAATAATCCCCTCATGTGGCAGCCTGGGAGGTTATGTGTGCCTCCCTGAAGTCCACACAGCAAGACATACCAGCAGTTTCCAGTACCTAAAACAAATGCTGTATTGGAATGTGAAAGTGAGAAGCCAGAGCAAAGTTTTACCCAGCAGAAGTCAGTTGGCTCTATTGATGGAGTTACTGATTAATAAAAGGCTTGCAAACAAAGTCCCAGTTGTCTGCCTTCTGGGTGGAGTCCTTCACATTCCTGTCGCACTTGGTGGTTTCTTGGGTTGCTCAGCTCCTCTGGATCCTGAGGAATGTCTCCTCCTTTCCATGACCTCAGAGGCTTGGCTTTCATCTGTGCCTCACCGCGTGCACTTCTTCCTCTCCAGGACTCCAGGTCTATGCTCCCTGCTGGAAACTCCCTGTTTGTTGGGTTTTTCCCTCCCTACCAAGTCTGCTGTGGGCTCCAGCAGCATCTCACACCTGCATGTGCTCAGTGCTCCCTCCATCTTTCCTTGTTTCTGGGCAAGGGGTGTATTCTGCTTCCAGAGTACATCATGGGGAAGCTCAGCAGGCAGACTTCATCTATGCAGCTCCTCCTTTTTCAGATAATAAGTGATATAACCACATGAACTGGAAACCAACCAGTTCTGAAGTTTTGCCAACAGTCGCACCCCTTACACTCCCATAGACCAATAACAGAGTCCTTGACCAGAGCCTGATTCCAACACTGCCAGTGCGTTGTAAGGCTAACCTGAGCTCTGTATCCACAGTGAAAACCCACATACAAGCACAGCTTCTAAAAACCTGGTCAACAGTTGGATGTCAGGAGCATACAATTGCCTAAAAGACATGCTAGCTGTGGGATTGCTCAGTTCTTGGTGTGCATGCCAACATCATGTGCAAGACTGTGCTGATTTGGCTAATATCACTAAATAACACAACCATTTTCTCCCCTAAGAGCTCACCTATACGGTATGCATTCTTCCGTTCAGTAAAATCATTGCACACATCATGGATTTGCATTTGATGGCAGTTTACAAGTTGTTTGCATTTAATTTTTGGATAAACAGTATTAAAGTTTCAAGTTGGGTTATGTTAACATGAAACTAATTATTTTTGCTTTTTGTTTTCTCTTTTTGTAAACTCTGATGCAGCATTATGTTGACTTGTGTTCTGTCTCTGCTTTGGCTCAGTTCCCATATCTTTCCATTTAAAGTTGTCTGTATTTCCTTTGCTTACCCAATCCCTGTTTTCCTTTCCAAATAAGGCAAATGCAAGGCAAACTACCTAAAATCTGTGTATTCTTTTTTTGTATTGACTTATGGGGAGCCTTGTTACACCCGTGCTTGATTTGAGCAGAACCTCGTGTGTTAAGTCATTATACGTGCCATTCCTTTGTCCGGTTTGTTGGAAACATTTGCAGGACAGCTTATCCTGTGCTACACAATGTTCACTGTGCTGTTTGTAATATGAAGTAAGGTTCATATTACACCCTGTTTCCACTTTCCAGTTATTTAATGATAAATGTAATATGCAAACAACTCTGTTTGCAAATTACTGAGGCTGAATTTAATGGCCCTCTCCCAGAATCCTTTACCGTGAACACCTTTTACCTTCAGTTGTATCTATAAACTGGCATTTAGAGCTTATGAGGCCAGAGATCTTCTGTGCTCTACACATACCATTGGGGAAAATGGATGGCACAAGGAATGGTGAATGGTGAGCTCAATTTCCCCTCTGAATCTGGGCAATATACCCCAGCTCCTTTAGAGAAGTAAATGCCCCTCAGTTACTGGTGTATTTTTTTTTAACTTAATGATGCTTCCTCCTTTATTTCAAGTCTTCTTGGTTCCCATTACTGTTCTGCAGCTGTGGCTTTGTTTAACCAGCAATAACATATGTTAACAAGCTGTTTGTTGCACATTGAGTTAGCTCAGGTGATTTTTATAGCTATTTCTCAAGCATTATCAGGAAGATGAAGGATATTTCCTTGATTTCAATTGCATGTAGGAACAGGAATTTTTATCCCAGCAGTTAACTTCTGTGGGGGCCACTTAAAATTTCCAATTGCCCAAGTTGGAATGGAGGATCTTAGTGTTCTATTACACTCACAGTTATTGTTGGGTACCTTTGTCTGACAGAGAAGTGAAGGAGGTCTCTTGATGCTTGAGCAAGTACCAGGCTAACTCTGGAATTCTCCTTCCTTTGTGTCATTATACAGACATCTTCTCGGTTATTGGTGCGGCCGACCAGCTCGGAGACACCCAGTGCTGCAGAACTAGTCAGTGCAATCGAAGAGCTCGTCAAAAGTAAAATGGTGAGGCTGACTGGCAGATGTGTTTTAAAGAAGTTGTGTCTTCAAGTCCTGACTTGCTATTCAAAGAAAAGCTACGTGCATTTGACCAGCAAAACTCGATACCTGTTTCAAAAGTCACTTTCTAGGTTGTGTACGGGTCATTTTGTACACCCTCTTTTGTAAAAGCACTTACTGAATAGATAAATGGCTACGTAGAGAAGCAAAAAGCGATAAGAGGGTAAGGAGATAGCAGAAAATGTGTGCCCTACTAGTAAAATGAATGCAAAAACCCAGGGTCCTAGCCTGATAGACCTTTATGAGAAGAATCCCTGAAACTTAAATTTATAGCCAATCTTGCAAGGTTCAGCAGTAAAGCAGTAAAACATATGTGCTATCTAGCTGCAAAGTGATAATGAAAAAATAAGTAAAAGAGTAAAAGGATCATTTTGCATGTTTAGTGCCTCCTTTCTTGCTTGTTAGAGTTCTTTAAGTAATTAAGTAGGAGCGTTCTCTGTAAGCTTTTTAAAATTACTGTGTTTTAAAATTTCTGTGTTTCTGAAGATGCTCATTGACAAAGAATAGGGTGTATGGATAATTCCAGGCAGACGCTCCTTCATATTCAAAATCCAGCTTGACCCAGTCCTGGAAAAAATGCTCTAACTGACCATGTTTGAGCAGGGAGATTGGACTATATGGTCTCAAGAGGTCCCTCAGCAATTCTGTGATTCCGTCAAAACCTTTTTTGGCAACATAGACCCTCTTGGTCTGGCTGTTGGAACATTAGACCTTGTTGGACTTAGTAGAAGTGCCGCTGTGAAAACTACAGAGAACTGCAGCATGGTAGCCCCATGTTACCAGAGGCTGATATTTCTCATGCTCATTCTGTATCTAAGCAGCTTGGATTTTTCAGAATGAGAAATTTTAATTTCTATTTTATGTCTCCACATTCAGAAAGACTTATACTTTACTTACATTACTGCATGAAATAATTGCTGCACTCTTTTAAAGTCTTAACTTTGCTTTTTACTTCTCTTGCACCAGAAGAGTGAATAAGAAGTGATCTATGGGAGAATTCAACTTTTGTAAATGGAAAGTTTGGTAGTCCATGTGACTTTCAGGCAGCCTAGCAGTGGGTATAACTTAACGATCCATGCATATAGTCCATTGCAGAGATGTTCTCCTTTCACAGTTTCAGCCAAAGGTCAGCTTCCCCTGGTTTTTGGGCCAGTCATATCATTATTAGTTTTTTACTTTTTGTAGGGAAACAAAAAAGATTACAGCTGAACCCCACCCTGGTGAAGTAAATGTCTTGCATTAAAGGGTGTGTCACATGCAAGGAAAATGTGATACATAACTGTAGCTTGATCCAAGATTATGGACTTGAAGAAGTCCAATAAATACTTCATATAAGCTTGTTCATATTTTTTTTCACATGGTTCCTTCGTGTTTTATAGAAACCGAAGTCTGTGGAGTCCATGCAAGGGATACTGTATCTAGCAGGAGAGACAAGATCTCTTTCCTAGGATCTGAACTGTCATGAAGCTCAAAAGCAACATTGACAGTGTAGAAGTCATTATTTTCTTCAATGAGTCAGAATTTTTGCTGGTTAATGAGATAAACAAAATGTCTGACAAAGAATGCCACTTCTGTTGTGTTAAAAAATGTAACATGCAAAGAATCTCTTTTAAAGATGTCCTATTGATTATTGAAAGCTACTTGCATATGCCAGAACTAAAGTAAGATAAAAGCAACTTAATCCTCGGCAATAAGCACACATCTCTGTAGCTTCCACCATAGAAGTACTTACATCGTGAGCAGGATTTTCTGAACTCCTTTCTTTTCCTGTGAAGGAGACTGACACATCTCAAATCTACACCTATGTTAGGTTATCTGTCGTAGAGAGCTAAGTTGTTGGCTGGTTTCCTGGAAGCTTGAGATCTCCTTTGCCAAGAAACATTTCAATAATTGATCTCCCATAGGTTAATGTATACAACTGCATGTAAATGTATTATGCGAATAAAGGGGAAATAAATCATTGTTGCTGACTGTCTTGAACACCTTCGCAGGCCCTGGAGGACCGTCCAAGTTCCTTGTTGGTAGATCAAGGTGACAGCAGCAGTCCATCCTTCAACCCTTCAGATAACTCACTTCTCTCCTCCTCATCGCCCATAGACGAGATGGAGGAAAGGAAGTCCAGCTCCTTAAAAAGACGACAGTAAGACTACATTTTGCACTCCATTTTTTACAGTGTTTTGAAGAAAGAAATGAAATGTTTGAAAAATGTCCATTTCGAACTGCAACAGACTTACTCTGAAAGGGGGAGGACTTGTGTTAGATGTCAAGCATGCAGTCACATTATGTGAAGAAAAATGTTTTTTCTCAAACATTATTTGCAGTTTAAATTTCCTGTCATTTTTAATTCTAGTCATCCTACGTTTGACTTCTATCATGTGTCAGTCTCAGTTATTCAGGAAGATGCTGGTCAGAGGATTATTAGGCTTCAAAAAATGGGTCATTCCCCTTGTTCTGTTCCACTGCACACTTAATTTCTTTATGTAGGAGTAAACTGTTACCATGGTGGAACAAAAATATGCCTGGTTTCAAAATCATTTAAATCTGTGCGTAGAAATAACAGCTCATATACTTAGTAGTCTTCAGACTCATTACGTCCAGAGATGTAATGGCATTTTATTTTAAACAATAGTTAAATGTTTAATTCTAATGACACACAGAAGAAAACATCTGACTTCAGATAAACAGAAGCGAGCCTGCTCCGGTTCTAAAGTCAAAGCAGCCTCTTGCTTAGAAGGAACGTGCATTAATTCTTCCATTTCAGCTCTGCTTATCAAACATGTGACCACAAATATGTAAAAAGTTGTATGTCGTTGATCCTCTTCAACAATGTTTCATTTATTAATGAAATGTGTTTTCACCATTTTCTTTCCATCACAGCTATGTCTTACAGGAATTAGTGGAGACAGAGCGAGATTATGTACGAGATCTAGGCTACGTAGTTGAGGTATGACATTTTTCATTCTCTTGATTTTTCATTTTTTAAATGTAGTACCGACCAGCTGTGTAGCTTGAACCTCACCATTTTTTTCAAAACAAAAACACAGTAAGAAACTGAAAATATGAATGTTTGCATTCTGAGTATTCCCTCCTGCAGGCTTTTAACAAAATAGAAATATGGTATCAAATCTTATCCCCTTCATTAGTCCTGTATTGTCTCTACCTCACTGTTCTTCTGAGGAGTGTCATTTTTTTTAAGATCACTACCTCTAGCCTAACGGTATCTTAGACTAGACAGTTTTATTTGGCACAACTACATTTAAAAAAGCATTGTAGCTCAGCATATAGAGAAACTATCTTGGATCAGACTTGCTGCTTCTCCTACTGGTGGGCTTCTCTTAGACTTCCTAGTTTCCCCCTCTGTAAAGTGAGGTAATGTCACACATCTGCCTTCAGCTACCAATAAAATGCATTTGGAAGAGTAGGGAGAACTAGTGTGACATTGAATTACAGCCTAATGAGGTTCAATCCTTAAACTATTTTTTAAACAGAGACAAAGAAAGATCACAATTGTGATAATCTTTTTACAGTGTTTAAAGGGTGCACTAGGAAGCCGTGAACAGTTATACTTTTGTAACTAACAAATACTTCCTGGTGGAAACGCTAGACATCAAAACATAAACTTTGCAAGCTAAAACCAGACCTAGCTAACTAGGAATAAAAGTAATGGTAAAAAATAGAAGGAATGCAAGAATATTCTGAAATCTAAAGCCACTCCCAGCTCTAACAATGTGATAGAATTGCATGGTGAGATGAGTATACACCAAAAATGAGAGGACTGCGGGAAAATATAAAGAGAACTCTATTGCAGCTAGAATGCTTGCTAATAGAATTGATCTTCAAGTTTTTTGGTGTTTGGTTTGCTCATTACCACAGGTGGTAGTCCCATATGCAGTGCAGCTGCTTTCTTCCTCAGCAGGCTTTGGTGCAGGGTTAGTGTGGATGAATGAAACACGAAACACCAAGCAAAGGAGACCAGAAGCCAGTCCAGTGGCTCTGACATACTTGGTAACAGCCCTACCTGGCAAAGCATTTGCAACTGCTTCAGACAATAAGAAAGGCCGCAGAAGTTTGCTCTGTGCTTTGAGACTGTTCACACAGGCTGAATGAGCTAGTGTGAAGTCATCTTTCTAGCACTGGACAGTGTTGGGTAGACAACTTCATGCCAATTTGTGGTATCTTTTTGTCAATGCTCTATGTTTTAGAGCAGTGTTTTGGTTTGGTTTTGTCCCCCAAGCAAGCTGTTGCACAATTTGGAAAGTTTCTGGGAAAAGGAGGATTAAAAGACATGTCACTTTTTTTTAAGTTAAAACGTTCACAGATAATTTCCTTGGATGGTTGCAGGGTTATATGGCACTTATGAAGGAAGATGGTGTACCCGATGACATGAAAGGCAAGGACAAGATTGTATTTGGAAACATTCACCAGATTTATGACTGGCACAGAGAGTACGTATTAACTTGAAAACCATCTGTGGAACAATTCTACCTTAAAAATACTAGACTGACTTTAAGAAATATTTTTTTCCTCAAATATTCAGTTACAAGATAAATACAGTTGGTCTGGCTTTAAATTGTAGATACTGTAGATTCAGCTTACAAAAATGTTGGTATGAAGATACACTTTAAACAAGGATGCTTATATAACCAAGTGCTTCAACTGAGAATCTATGGTATAGAAAGTATTACATGAAGTTTGTATGTTGTTTGAGACTTTATTTTCAAAAATGTTTTGTCTAAGAATGCACTCTAGAGCATTTGTTTAGGTATTAGCATGGCAATATCAGCACCTCAGACTAGGAAGGAGAAAAGTTTCAAACAATATATAAAATTAAAGAATTGTATTAATGAA
Organism: Nycticryphes semicollaris; assembly: GCA_013400055.1. NCBI lineage: Eukaryota > Metazoa > Chordata > Aves > Charadriiformes > Rostratulidae > Nycticryphes > Nycticryphes semicollaris. The sequence continues at coordinate 205,302 of VXBJ01000397.1, forward strand.
CAGCAGTATTTTTTCAACTTGGCAAGGATTTAGTGTGTCCTTTAGAAAAACTATATTAAAATATTACACTGCTAACACTGTCATTTTGAATCAACATGAATATCCAAAGCTGCTGACAGGCTACACAGTGGACTGTGCAGTAAGACCATGTTGTCTTGCAATTACTTGTTGCTATAGTGTGTTCTATGAAGGAAAGTACTAATTCTGTTTATGTTCAGCTTCTTTTTAGGAGAGTTGGAGAAGTGCCTTGAAGATCCAGAAAAGCTGGGATCCCTATTTGTTAAGCATGTAAGTACAAACGTCTTTGTTGGCAACCCCCTGTTGCTGCTACTGACACGTTTGATTATTAAAGATTTATTTATGGTACAATGCAATTAAGAAAATGCTGTAAAATATTCTTCACTGTAAGAGGTGGAGAGATAGCTTATAAATAGATTAATTAAATGCTCTAGATTTTGTTCCCAATATCTTCTGGTGGAAAGGAGATACGAATGAGAGTCCCGTTTCTCAATTCAGCTCCAATTCTGTGCAAGGGAATTTTCATTTCATATGACACCAGCCTTCTCATCCCAGGTATGTGCATGCACTACCATGGAATATAGGAAACAAAAACAGGAAAGAGGCTCATTCTTCTTTCTGGTTTCAGTGCATCCTAGTTCTGTATCCTTTCCTTTTCTGCTTATTACAATAGTGGTTGAGATTCCTGCTTCCTTCCTTAGGAAGGAAGGAATTGAGAGTGCTAGAAAATCATTTAATTTTAGTCCAACGCAGTACCCTTTATAGCTTTATATGAGTCCCCGTTTTCTACTTTTCATTTATTTATTAAAAAGGAGTAGCCATGTGATACATGTGGATATTATAAGACTTCAGAAGAAAATCAGATGACCTAGTTATCTAGAAACTGGGTATCAAAATTTAGGACACATCAGACATGGCACTAATCAGTCATTTTGGTGTCTCCTTGTCTAGAAATACAATTTAATATCTGTTTCAGATGAGATCTCAAGATACTCCAAATCATTTAAGACAGCAGAACGGAAACTTGCCTGCTAAATATGACTATCTGCACAAGTGTCCAAAGACTGAAGACAGACTGGATTAAAACAGATTTTAATGGGTTTCAGACTTTCAGTGTAGTCTGTGTTTGAAGTCAATACCATGGTAGCAAAAGCGCACAGAACCAAACATTAATGGTGCAGTAACACTGGAAGCCAGGCCTAATTCCTGGACTAGTGATGAGGAATGAGCTGTTTCATTTCTGAAGGATTATTTCTGGAGGAAGTAACTCTCTTTGTTTCTGATTACTGTTTACTTTCTCCTGGTATACTTGTGACTGAGTTGTCTTTGAAAGGCACTCTTACCACTCCAGATGGAAAGGCTAGCTGTGATGCTATTCCAACATCCTCTAACAAAATCCTGACTATCAGATAGAACATGATGATTCAGTTCCTGCTCTTTATCTGTCCTCTTTGTCCTTTCCAATCTCCATCTTATTTTTACCTTTTTCGCTTTCCATTTGTCTTCACTGGTCAGTACTCCATAAGTGTCTGAGCACCAAAGCCTCTAACAGCAAACTGATCCTAGCAAAATGATAAAGATTTTGGAGTAGGCAATAGACATATATATGCTATGTCTGTGTTTCTTAACCAGCAAGGTCGGTTAACAGGAATGAATCGTAAAGGCTGAAGATATGCTTTCTCTCTTTAGCTTTGTTGCCTTGGTCTTAAAGGCACATGCACAAAATGCAGAACCAGAGTTAAAAAAATACTAGTGCCACCATTTCCAGTCTACATCACCTACGTCCCATATTGAACTCCAATAGGACAACTAATACAAAATAGAAGACTTGAGAGGTTTCTACTATCTGACTTGTAGAGGAGCTAAACAGGAGGAGAATAATGATATATTAGAATAATAATCTGATTATGAAAATTAAATAAACCCCATGATATTTCAAAGGCTCAATTTGTTGCTCTTGCTAAAACAAAAACGAAAAAAACCCACCACCATTTTCATGCTTAATTTTACTGTGGGACCTGCTGAGCTATCATCTCTAAACACCTGTTGTTCAGGATAAGTGTGGCAAATTTATTCTGTTGCCTTTCTAAAGTTTTGTCATGTTCCCAAGTAAATGTGTTTTCAGATCTGTAATTTTTGCGTATGTAGCTACTTCTTTTCTGCAAAAAGACCTTTTTAAGTTTATATCTTTGAACAGCTGTGCTTACATGATAATAATTCTTTTCCATCTACTGTGTGTTTTTTGTTCTTGACGATATATCATTCTGTGTCTTTATTATTCTAGGAGAGAAGGTTGCACATGTACATAGTTTACTGCCAAAACAAACCAAAGTCCGAGCACATTGTTTCAGAATACATTGATACGTTTTTTGAGGTAAGTTCCTGAGAGAGGATATATGCAAGGTGAAGGGTGTGTACAAATCATAAGCATTATCAGATCTTTTGAGCGAAGCAAAAGAACCCAAACATACACAAACACCCCAAAAACAAAACAAAACAAAACAAAACAAAACCAAAAAACCCAAGAAAATCCAGCATGTATCATTGTTACTGTTTTAAATTATAATTTCTTGTTCATTTTTGTTGTGATTTCTCAGGTCTGATACAAGCTTCTAGAGATAACATTGATCTCTAGGGGAAGAAAACTAAAATTTAGAGAGATTAATTAATCTTTCTTAAAGTTTAAAGAGATCTTTTAATCAGTAGAGCCTCATCCTTACAAGCCCTAGCCCACAGAGTTAACAGCGCATATTATAGGAAGTGACACTTTTGGAAGAGCAAAGATCACTGTCAAAAATAGACTATAGACAACCTGTGATTGAAAAAACACACTTCACTGTGCATTCTTTTCAGCCAAAGATATGGGAGATGCTTGGAGAGGGGAATACTTTGCAAACAAAGCTGATACAGATAAGGGGAAAGACACCAACTCTTGCTAACTGAAGATTAGACTCCTCTCTGAGTTTTGCCAATTTCTGCTCTGATATCCATTAGTCATGTTATACAGTGCTGTGTTTCTAAGTCAACAAAACAAAGTTGTTTCGAACTGAACAAACAAAAAAATGATTGTTTTACAACCCTCAGGATCTAAAGCAACGCCTGGGCCACAGACTTCAGCTCACGGACTTACTAATAAAACCTGTGCAGAGAATTATGAAATACCAGCTGTTACTAAAGGTAAAGAGATGCTGAGATGAAGGATTCAATATATGTGCTAATGGATACGTTTTCTTTTTTTAAATATTGCTAATTGTTTTCCACCCTTCTCCCAAACAGAACCCAGATTTGAAAGTAATGTCATGTGATTCTTTTCTGAGCAGATTCAGATAGTTATAAAAATTGCTGTAAATAGCTTGGGCAGAATTTCCCTTTTTCTTTTAACATTAAAAGACCAAATGAACTCAAATCAGTGATGTGGAAATGTTTAAAAATTGTACCGGTGTCATATGGACGTGAGAGGGATCTCCCAGCTGTTTTCAGATTTAAATGTGAGATGAGTTGTTGGAACACATCCCAACTTTTCCATCTACATCTGCAACCATCTTAATATCCCATCAGTGTTTACTGAAGAGCAACCCTGTGCATCATGGAATTTAATTGCCTTAATACATGTTCTTGTAAGAACTAAGTCAAAATAATGAATAAATCTTAAAAATTAAGAGGGGGCAAACATCGCAGCAAGGAGTTTTAAAAAGAAAATTTTTTGTGTGTCTTCTGCAATCTGTCATTCTCAGAGGATAGCAAATTCAAATTTTCTAAGATTTCTCTTTTCTGATTAATAATAAAAGAACTCTTTTTTTTTTTTTTTCCCCTTTTTTAGGACTTCCTCAAATATTCTAAGAAGGCTAATCTTGACACAACAGAACTGGAGGTACTTGAAATGTTTTCTCTTAGTGATCTGAATGCTCTTTACTCTGAAATTCTCCTGTTTTGATAGAGTCACTTTCCTGTTCTGATCATCTTGAGAATGTGATTATAAGTGTTTACTTCTCATATTTCTGTTCTAAAGCAACCATAGCGAATGAAACTAAATCTTAGGCTGCTAACTTATTTGGAAAATAAAGCTTTGACTTTTTATTTGTCTTGAACAGAGAGCTGTAGAGGTCATGTGTATAGTACCAAAACGGTGTAATGACATGATGAATGTTGGTCGTCTGCAAGGATTTGATGTAAGTTGCCTGAGGCTTTGCTTAGAGGTTTTGCCTGGTTCTCTAGAGACTAACCATTGATACTGTGGGGAGAAATGAAGTAGGGTGCTCCCTCATTATCCAGTCAGCTCATGCAAAAACCAGTGAACAAAAAATTAAGTCTTAGCCCTGCCAAGGACTTTCCTTGGAAACTTGAACTGTTGTGTCGGTCAGGCTAGGTAAGTCCTCCTGCATAATCTAGGAAGCACTGATGTTACTACAATTCCCTTATTGACTAATGACTTGCTAAATAGTGAAGAATCAGTTATCAACAGCTGAGCAGACCTGACTTCAGTAGTGTAGACATAGGAGTAGTTGCTAAGGTCAGTAAAGTACCTGAGGCAACTGTAGTCTTTCTCCTTGTTTTGCTAAGTCTAGAAGAGATGGAAGTGTGTTGGCTGTTGAAGCAGTATGCATCAGCCAGACCATAGTCACATTTTCAGCTTGCAAAGTCCTTTCTGGTCTGTGATGCAAGTATGAAATCGAATCCTTCCCCTTTTTCAGCACCCTGGATGATATCGGAAAAATATATGAGTTAATGTGGGAATTATTGAGAATAGAGAGATGAAAGGCTTAGTGTTACAAGCCTCAAACTGCGGTATAAATTGGAAAGGGTGGAGTGGGTTGTTTTTCTTGATGATGCTCCTTTATAGAGAAAGGGCACAAGAATGTTTTGTGTACAGGAGGATCAATGAATTTATAATTGTCAGTGACACTCAGAAATTGGCAAATACCTAAAGCTGTTCTGGCTCAAAAAGATCGATTGGGGAAAGAAATTAAGAACTGCACTAAACGTGTTTCTGCTTGTCTCTGTGTTTAGGGTAAAATTGTAGCCCAGGGTAAGCTCCTGCTCCAGGACACATTCCTGGTTACAGACCAGGACACAGGACTTCTGCCACGCTGCAAGGAGAGACGGGTCTTCCTCTTTGAGCAGATTGTCATTTTCAGTGAGCTGCTAGATAAAAAGAAAGGTTTCTCCATGCCCGGATTCTTGTTTAAAAACAGTATCAAGGTAACTTCTGTGTGTGTCTTTGCGTCCCCCTGCACAAACTCTCTGCTAAGGTAACTGCTTCTGAATCAGTGTAGAGTCACTAGAGACATCTAGTTGTGCAATCACAAAGCTCAATGAGGTGTCAGTCATTTCCTGAAATCACTTCCTACTGAATTTGTGCTCGCTCTGATGTCTGGAAATCTTTGGATCCCAGCATTCTGATGCTTCCTATGTGAAGAATACCAAAATGGGTGTTCTTGTACAATGCTGGACGAGCATTCAGAAAGAGTTTAGTCTTCAGCTCTGTGCTGTGCATATACCACATCATAAAGTCATTGCAAATAAAGATAATAACTATCTCTACCTTCTTTTGAGTTTCAACTAAAATCAGTCCAGATATGTAGGTAACATTTATTAGTGCCACCTTCTTGGACATGTCAGTTCTTCCTCAAACAAAAAGCATTTACCCCCACTTCAAGCTTTCCCTGAAACTAAAACTGATGATATTAGGGCCCATTAGCTCTCCTCGTGAAGTGTTTTGAGGGGACCCTGCTTCATTTAATTCCCCTTGGTGTTCTGCCTGCCAGTTGAACATCCTGTTCAGCACTGGCTGGACAGCCTGTTCCAAGGCATTGCTGTATCCGCAGCAGAAACCTGCAGCGTGGGCTGGTGGTAGAGCTGCACAGCAGGCTCAGCATTTTAAGTAACATGAAGGGAAAGTGAGGGACGATGGAGAACACTGGGCCATACTGACCATCTGGAGATTGTTCAGGCACAGCATGTCAGTAAGATGTACACTAATTCTTAGTTTACTGTGATCCTTCAAAGTATTAATTTACTGAAGGAAGGAATGGTCATTTGAAGATCTTACTCTGAGCTCCTAAGCAGGAGATTTTAGTGGTATATTTCTCATAAAATACATGAAGTAAATTCTTCTTTTGTTTTTCTGTGAAGGTGAGTTGCCTTTCCCTGGAGGAAAATGTGGACAGCGATCCATGTAAATTTGCACTAACATCAAGAACGGGCGATGTCACAGAGACCTTTATTTTGCATTCCGCTAGTCCGGGAGTCCGCCAGTTATGGATCCATGAAATTAACCAAATTTTGGAAAACCAGCGCAACTTTTTAAATGGTAAATCATTTCCTCTCCCTGAAAGTTCATAATTGAACAACTTCTCTCTCATCTGTTGTTTCTTGGCTTTGAAATAATTTGCAAGTTTCCTTTTTTCTGAGCTAATACAGAACAGTTGGGGGATGCGTGCTGCATTTCTGCCTCAGAACAGATGCTAGCATTTATTGTAAGAGTGGTAGTCTGAATTTACATGGTGTTCTTTTGGTGAAATTTTCCAAATGTTTTGTAGGAGTGAATCAAGATTGGCACCATCCATTGAGGTTGAGAGCTAGTGTACTGCTTTTAAACAAATGCAAGCCTTTAAAGGCTAAACCCAAGTGTAATATTAAGCATCTATTCAGAATGTTTTACTTTATGTTGTTTTGATGGCAATTGTTGTCACATCTTACTTGGCAAGCATATTCGGATTCTGCAGGGAAAAAGTAGAAGATGATAGTGTCTGCTGTGACACTAGAAGGTTCTTGCTCTATTTTTCACTGATCAGTTGTTGCCCCCATCTAGATGTTTGGGGTTTTTTTAAATGTTGTAATGGATGGAACAACGAGCTGAAAATTTGGAGCCACACTTGTTTTTTCCCAGCTTGGCTGCTGACTGACAATGTGATCCTAAAGAAAAACATTTCTCCCTGGTTTCAGATTTTTCATCTGTAATTCAGGTACATATAGCAGGTCATGAAGGTGTGATATAGAAAAATGACTTGAGAGCTATGGCACAACCACCATTGCTAAGGAAATTTATCTTACTTGAACAGCACTCCCCTTTTGCCAGTAAACATGTCTGTTTTAAACTGTTCCTGTTCCCTTTCCTGCCCTCCTTTCCCTGATCGCCCCCCCTCCTGCCCCCATTGCAGCCTTGACGTCCCCAATCGAGTACCAGAGGAACCATAGCAGTGGTGGAGGTGGCAGCGGGAGCAGCAGCGGTAACAGCAGTGGCCCCAGCAGCTGTAGTGGCATCCCCAGCTCCAGCCGTAGCCGGCCATCCCGGATCCCCCAGCCTGTCAGACACCATTCCCCAGTCCTGGTCTCCTCTGCAGCCTCGGCCCAAGCAGAGGCAGACAAGATGTCAGGTATGTCCATTCACAATCTCTCCCTGCCACACTACAACACCTCCTTAGAAACTGGCCTGAGCCAGCCAGACAGGCACCCTCCCAATGCAGAACCGGATGGTCCTCAGAGAGAAGCTGAGCAGATTCCCAAGATGAAAGTTATTGAAAGAACCAGGAAGACAGCGGGAAACTTTTCTGGCTCAGCTGATGGAGCCCAGAAAGACTCACGTGGAAGCTCAGAGGACAGTCGATCAAGAAACAGCATAGGATCACTGACGCTTGGGAAGCCACGGCCAGGTGCCATCTCACCAATGAACTCTCCTCTCTCCACGACTTTCCCTTCTCCTTTTGGCAAAGAAACCTTTCCACCCAGCAGCCCCCTGCAGAAGGGCTCCTTTTGGAGCTCCATCCCAGCATCCCCTGCCAGCCGCCCTGGCTCCTTCACTTTCCCTGGGGACAGTGACTCCCTCCAGCGGCAGGTCCACCGCCACTCTTCACACAGCAAGGACACAGACCGCATGAGCACATGCTCCTCGACCAGCGAGCAGTCAGTTCACTCCACCCAGAGTAATGGGGTAAGAGCGGAGCACCTCTGTCCTGCGAGCTCTTCTAAAACCTTCACATGCTCCCTTTCTGTGCGTTACCATCACTCTCCGTACTAACTTCTGGCTCTCCAGTGCCGTACTGCTCTGAAATAATCAACTGTTCGGATCTCTTCTGCACATTAAAAAACCGAAATTGCCTACCTCTCTGTGTGTGTATACATACAACCATAGATATGTATGCAGACACAAAAGCAGTTGCTAACATTAGATGCGATTTCTGCCTCTGCTGAGAACATAGATCACTAGACTGATACTTACTAACTTGCTCTCCTTGCTTTTTTCGTCTCTAATTTGAAGGCACATAATTAACATGCTGAAGTGTGGCAGCCAGAGCACCTTGGGGCACGCATTGAGGCCAGCACTTAAATCTGACTTCGAGATTTTGGCACATGGCCTTGGGGCTTTTTTCCCTTTCACGCATAAATCCGCCACCATTGTCCTGTTGAGGTTTAACTTCGTGGAGACATCTACAGTACGTTCCCTGGGATGCTTGATTTTTATTTTTTTATTAATTTTTTTCCCCCTCCTCTCCTTTCAGCCTTAGTTTGATGTACAACGTTCTCTTTTTAAAACCTGTGTCTGATCAAGGAAGCTTCCTTCAAACCACTCAAAATAGGCCAACAAAGCCTAGCTAAAATAATTCTCCTACTACAACCAAAACAAATAGCGACTCCGCTTGTCTTTTCTGCTTTGTAAGAAGAACTGGTTTAGGGCATCTGGAGGTTCAACCTTTTAATATACGCTTGGTATGTTTGTGCGGAAACTTGGGGCATCAACAGAATCCACATTCTCTGTAATAACTAACGTCCACCAGGAAATGCGACACAGCAATCACAGAGGCATGTGCGAATGTAAGGCAAAAGGTTCAAGGCACTTGCCGTGGATGTGGTAGGCAGGCTACGGTGCCTTTCTTTTTTTAAACTCACATTGGATTTTTCTCTCACTAAGTGTTGTGTTCACAAATGTTTGTTTTTCCACTCTTTCACAAATCGTATGCAATACCAATTTTGCCAGTCACCTAACTTGCCAGACCTTTTATAAATGCATGCATTTCTTTATAGAACTGTTTAACTCACAGAGCTTTCTTGACTTCTTAGTTCTTACACTTCCTTTTATAATAGCTTCAGAAGAAAAAAATTGCTTTGCATGTATCGTATTTTTATCCTGATCTTCCTTCAGCTTTTCATTTGGTTTAGCTCTGTCTTGTGTTTATCTCCAGTCTAGCAAAACGTGATGGTAATATAATATCTGGGGTAATTTGAGTATTTTGCAATTCCTGCACAGTATGTGAATCAAGATGGTGGTACTTTTTATATGCAGAGAAGACTTGCATAATATTAATTCATGTCATTCCATTAAAAATAGAGAGATGGAAAGTCAGGATAGCACTGAGTTTTCAAAACATTTTAATTTTGATACTATCTCAGCAAAGACACCATTGCTTGGTTTTATCGTACTGTAAAACATGTATCTGAATGCATGCCATCTGCTTCACAACGAAGTGTCTTTTAGTTTGGTAATTGAGATAGGTCATAATTCTTCATTTACAGCCTCATTTCTAGGCCATATTTTGCAGGATTCTACACCACATTCAACAGGCTAGAGAAAACCAGTTGTGAAGGTTTATAGGTTTATTTTGATGTGTGTCTTTACATGCATATATGGTTAATGTTGGTTACTTATGGAAGTTACTTCTAAGAAGAAGAAAGAGGGATTGCTTTTGCTAGTATTTCAGAAATATGGGAGGAATGTTTTCTATGTTGATTTTCAATCCTCCTCTAATGCCATAATTGAGGTCAGTGATGACCAGCAGAACTTGCAATAGTAAAACGTTAACTGTGCAAGAATAATTTCACAGTTGCAAGGTGAAAGAAGAGGCTATCTTCCTGTGGTGAGAACAAATTCTGATATAAACACATTCACAAGGAGGTTTGTCACATAGTAGTTACCAGGCACTTGTTTATTTAACAGATCCTTGTTGAAAATAAGAAATATTCAGAGTTTAATGTGATCTTTCAAGAGTTAACTATTAAAAAGAAATGTTATGTTACAGGAAGGTCAGTTCTGCATTTATACAAATTTTGCTGCATGTGAAGAAATAGTATTTTCAGGAATAGTGACTGGGGCAAGGTTCAGGGCTTTGGTTGATTTTGTAACTTCAGCCTTCCCTTTGGGTGACCCTTTAAGTCTAAAAGAAGGAGTTAACAAAAGCAGCTTTCTTAGAATAGATATGTCTAGATTGATCTAGCTAAAAGAATCTAGCAAATTGTAATCTTAATTTAAAGAATGATTGAAAATGAGCCTGGCTTTTTGGTTCTACTGTTCCCAGATTGCCTGAACCTTGGGAAAGGGCTTGCTAATACAAAAGATCATGTAGACAGTCCTCTAAACCAGACAAAATTAATTCTACCACTGAAAATGCAGCATCTGGAATTAACGTAAATATCCTTTAGTGGAGTTTCAATCCAGGATGAGATCCTGGATCTCTGTGATAGCATTTGCTTCGTTANGCTGGAATAAAATGTACAGACTCACCCAAGCATCAATGTGCTGAACTTGCTATGAATGAGTAATCAGAGACTGTTTCTTTCCAAATGTCTTGGTTTCTTAGCCAAAGCACTAATGGGGGAAGCACAGGCACCAAGAAATGGACTGACTTGTTCAAGGCCATTAGCAGACTAGAAGAGAAAGTGGTTTTCAGGGCTCGCAGTGTCCCACGCTGTCCACTGACCCCTGCTGCATCTCAGTGCTGAGAGGGGAAATAGTGGACAGTTTTTAGAAAAAAGGTGACACGGCTTTAATGATGTGTGCTGAGCTGTCTACTCACTGCTAGCACATAGATGGTACTAAGATGTCGTTATGCTATACAAGTGATAGTAGCCTCCAGCTACAGATGGGTACTTGATTCCCTTTTTCACCTTGGCTACTGTTAAGCCATAGGTTGTGTAGTCTGGTAATAGATGGCCATTTGATTAACCCCACACATGCAAATGGACAAAATGAGACTTACTCTTAAAAAAATAATAATTGCCAGTGGATTCTTGGCTGGGAGAAGGCTTTTTGTTCCGAAAAGTTGTATGGCTTCTAGTGTACATCTGATCAGCCATAATTAGCTTTCTGCAAATGCTTGGTGGAGAAATGAATAACGTTCATGAACTCTAATTGAAAGTGTGTGATAGACAGCTAACATTCAGCTATCAGTCACTAATCAGTTGGAAGTGAGATTTCCAGATTTATTCTGGTAGCTCAGTGGGCCTATTTTGCCCAAGAAATCAATGATTTCTTATTTCAGTAATTTACTTCATCATGTGCATTTAAAGGAATAAACCTCATTATATAGATTCAACCAATGACAAGCCTTGTGGTTTTAAGACACACTGTGAAAAGCCTATTTTATTCTTTTGTACCTTGTCATGATTTGTGTGCAGAAGGCTTGTGCCTGAGAATTGACAAATAGTGCTAGGAAAGACTATATGTGTTTTTTGTTGTTGGAATTTCCAGAGTTTGAGGTAATGGTTACAATTTTGAAACTGCAACGATAAGACCATGGATAATGGTCCTACGTGCTGTACTGTATGTTTGTTGTCTGATAAAAGATGTGAGGTTCAGTGTATGAGCTTGAAAGGAAAACTAGTTGAGATCACTGCATAAACTGACTCTTAGTTAAAGGTAGTAGTCTTGAGTAAAAGCAGTGGCAATAAATTTCTGCAGCAACTCTACGTGAAGGTATTCAAAGATCAAACTAATTTGCACAAGATACACAGACGCAGGCAGCTTTGTTCCTGACTAAAGCTTAAGTTATGTGGATTATGCAGGTAACATAGTGGGCCGATAACAGCCTGTCTTCTTCATGAACTTTAAAGTTGATCCTTTTGTTTCCCCCCCCGCACCCCTCTTTCTGCTTCCAATTGATACTTGCAGAGTGAAAGTAGCAGCAGTAGCAATATCTCCACCATGCTGGTGACACACGATTACACGGCAGTGAAGGAGGATGAGATAAATGTCTACCAAGGAGAGGTCGTGCAGATCCTAGCCAGCAACCAACAGAACATGTTTTTGGTGTTCAGAGCCGCCACTGATCAGTGCCCCGCAGCCGAGGGCTGGATTCCCGGCTATGTCTTGGGGCATACCAGTGCAGTCATCATTGACAACCCTGATGGAACCATCAAGTGAGTACCTGGATGTGTGTAAAAGGGGAGGGGGAAAAGCTTCAAATTTAGACAAGGCATTTAAACAAAAAGTTGAAGAGATATTTCTGAAACAATTGAACATGAAGGAGGATGAGTACTTGAGAGGTCCCTTTGCAAACTTGAAAATATATGCTAGTAAGAAAAAGCCCAGAAACATATTTTCTTTATTAAAAAGCTATAGTAGCGCAATCTTCTGGGAAAGATGATGAAAGAATACCTGATATAAAAGCAGCAATAGCTACTGCTTTATTTAATAAAATGAGTTATCAGGCTAGGCATCTTTGTTTAGGACAACAGTGAAACAACATTTCAGAAGTTCTAGACTTCTACTTTGAGCCAGAAACCTGTTGAAAATGACTGGTTGTGTTGGGAAGATCTCTCTCAAATCTGCAATGGGAGAAATTGTATCAAAGTTCTTAGCACTAGAGCTTTACGTAAAGTTTCTATATGCTGTATTTGATAAGACTTTCATACTGGTCGTTGCTCAGTTTGACAGTTTGTATTTTCATAATAAGGTTTAACATTGGAGCAATGATTTTAAGAAATCCTGAACTACAGACTAACCTTGCTAGCTTGCTTACAGTTTTAACCAAGGGTAGCATCTCAGAGTGCTTAATGTATTTCATTCAGTATATTTTAATACAATGAAATAACATTTTGATATACTTTTCCAATGCTATTTGAAATTAGAAAGTGTAATACATAACATGGAGTTGAAAAACTGATCAAAGTTTTATGTTCTGTATTCAGGAAGTCAACATCTTGGCACACAGCACTCCGTTTAAGGAAGAAATCTGAGAAAAAAGATAAAGACGGCAAAAGGGAAGGCAAGCTAGAAAATGGTTACCGCAAATCCCGAGAAGGACTTGCCAACAAGGTTTCTGTAAAGGTAAGTGTTACAAAGAGGTAGTAGTTCTGGAAAGGGAAAGAGATTGTGTTGCGATTTCTTTAAAAGTAGCTTCTAGCATAATTTCCTGTGAAGGAATTAGAGGGAACAGTGATTTTAATGGATAGTGTTTGCCAAATCTGAAAATGGGAAGACATAATCTTTGAACCTGCAAGTGTGATATAGCTTAAAGATACTGCAGAAAGAGTAGAGTGTTTATCAGGACATTAATTCTTTAATTTCTCCTTTTCAGCTTCTCAACCCCAATTACATTTATGATGGTAAGTTGCTTCAGTTTCTAAAAGTTGCAGTAAATACAGTTTGATTAAAACATTATTTATTTGTTTATTTATATTTGCTTGATACGAATTATGTTGGGAACTGATTGTTTTCTATCAAAATATGCACAGGCCCTTTTTTGGATAAGGGAGACAGTTCATGAAATATGTCACGTATGGGTTTTTTTAAGAGGCATGGAGCACATTTTTGTTCACTAGTCCAAAACAACATAAAACACAAGGGCTATATGATATGTATGAAGACTGTATGGGAGTTGCTGAATTTGCGAAATAACAAGGCCAGGAGTTGATCAAAGGCTGATCAGACAAAGATAGTGGCCCTCTGGATTCAAAGCCAAACTGTGTTTTTTTATCTTACTACACAGAACCAAGATTATTGAATTTCACCTGTGAAAAAGAGAAACTGCTATCATGCCTCAATAGATGAGTGAGGTGTTTTGTCTTCCCTTTCGCAAGGGATTTTTGCAAAGATAGCCTAGCTGCGCTTGTTCTTCGATACTTTTCACTGTAGGGTTTCCTCAGCTTGCCGTACACAGGCTGTTTGGTTCACCATGGTGGGCTTCAGGACTTGTTGTCTCCAAGTTCACAGAGAAAAGGTCACTAGCTCTGGATACCACCAGCAAGTGGCCAAACTATGAGGGTGCTCCAAGGGTAGACGGATAGATACACTGTGGAAATTTGAAGTACCATGCTACTTTGTCTAATAAAAAAGAGAGAGTACAAAAAATAGAAAAGCAAATTTATTAACTTCAATTGACTTAATACCATTAATTTTCTTTTTCCAGTTCCCCCAGAGTTTATAATACCATTGAGTGAGGTAACATGTGAGACAGGAGAGACCATCGTGCTTAGGTGTAAAGTCTGTGGTCGCCCCAAGGCTTCAGTTACTTGGAAAGGTCCTGATCATAACACACTGAGTAATGACGGTCATCACAGCATTTCGTACAGGTACAGCAATGTGTGTGATGTTCAACAGAAACTGCTAAAACTGTTATATTTTCTATTTGCACCCTTGGCACAGGATAGGGTTGCCCTCAGGCAGAAATGTTTCTCAGATTTTCTGGAGATGGTTTGTAACTTCTGTGTATGGCTGGGTTACCCAAGTGTCTCATTCAGTTGATTGTTAAAAACAACAGACATTTCAGCTGGTATTTCTGATCAGTTATTGCAGAACCATTGTGATTCTGTGATGCTGACCTAGTGCTTGAACTAGAGCAGTATGTTGTGACGTGCCAGTGCTGTGATGTGCCATCCTGCCAATCCCTTATTTCCATTAGCAGCATTCCATTATTTTTGAGGAAAGCGACTGTTTTCAGATCACACCACAGTATTTTGCAAAGAAAAGCTTCTGGTTTCTACTTACATGGCAATGTCACAGTCTTTATTGTTGCAGCACAGAAATGAACACTTTTCTCTTTGCTTTGAACCTAACATACTTTAGTTAGGTTCTTTGCTTTAGAACCTAACGTACTGACCGGTAACTCAAAAACCTGACTAATATGAGAAAATGCTGTATTTTGGAATGTGAAACTGCACATTGTAAGAGGTTGTTTTTCTGAAAAGGCATTCTTTTATATACAGAAAATGTATTTTGTTGAGTAACTTGAGTACAAAGAAATGTCTCGGGAATTATATTCTCAATTCAGAATGTAGGGTTTTCGTTGTGAAAACTTGCTCGTTAATAGCTAAAAGACTGTCATCTTAGGAGTTGTGTCATATAAGCCAGCTTACCTGCAAGCTTGATGGCGTGTTATACTGTTCTTTTTTACCTCCTCCTGCTGTTGCTTTTTCCTTTTCATTGGGTACATTTTTATTTATGGGCAGACAGGCATCTTGGCCACCTTGCTACTGCATCCAGGGTTATTGTGATATTAGTTAAGACTTAGATTCACTAGGTTGAATTTACTGTGATTTATTCCTGTTACAGAATTACATGAGAATATGTACAGAATCATACAGGCTGTGGCTGACAGATTTTTAGAAAGAATAATCATGGAGTATTCTTTAAGCTGGGGAAAGGGGTGGGGGGAATGGTCATCTTACTGTGTTCCAAAGATTTGCATTAATTTTTTTCCCTGAAATTGTGTCACGTGGTGAAGACTGTAGCAAATATATTTTGGTTCAGTCAGTCAGATGACTTGCAGTAACTGGGCTGAATCCAAAGGAACGCAGTAAGAATGACAGGAAATCTTGAAAATATGCCTTATTGTGAAAGAATAACACAATGTTAGTGTTGTTTTCAGCCTAGAAATGAAAAGTGTAGGGAGGACTTGCCAAGTATTCACATTTGGGAGCGACTTTTGCAAATAAAATTATCTGCTGTTCATGTCCATGGCAGATGGTCAAAGAAGTACTAGAAGTGAGTTGCACAGAGTGAGATTTAAGTAGGCATTTAAAGACAAACCATCAAATTAAAAGGGTGTTCGAGCAGTGAGAAAGATTAAGGAAGAGTCTGCAGATTCTTTCTTCTGGGATCGTACATAGCTTACTATTTGTCTGTGCACTGGAGCACATGGAAAATGTCAGTCCTTTTTAGTTGTCCCAGACTCTGAGTTCTCCAAAGCTGTGGTGAGGTATGTCGTGTGTCTTTTGTATTGAAGGGGAGCGCACTCATGCAAAGGATTAATACACTGAAAGTACAAATGTTAGATCAGCTTCTGTATGCTGGGAGTCAGGTTGAAAACTAACCTTTCAGAAAACACAATGGTGGATCATTATGTCGATACAGCACTGCATATTTGAAGGAGGTAGAGGAAGCTGGAAAAAACAGGGGAGGCATTTGATTTGTCAAATTCAATAGAGCCTGAGATGTGCTGAGACAAAATGTCAGTGAGGATTTTTTTTTAATAGTCTGTAGGACATTCCAAGACAGTTGATGAACACAAAGTGCTCAGACTCTGGTAAATATTTCTGAAGTGGCAGGGACAGGGTTAATAATGCTAGTCCAGAGAGACAGAGGTTGGAGAATAAAAAATGTTAACAATGTGAGCCTAACTTTGTCTGATTTCCATAGCTTAAGGTCTGTAAAATGAGTGTGAAGTTAATGGTTGCCATTGTGTTTCCCAGTGACTTAGGAGAGGCTTCACTGAAAATCATTGGAGTGACTGCAGAAGACGATGGTATCTATACATGTATAGCTGCAAACGATATGGGTTCGGTTTCATCTTCCGCCAGTCTACGAGTTTTAGGTAGGCCCGTCTCTCTGGGGTTTTTTATGTAATTACATTCATAGTGTCTGGTACCCATAGAACAGGAAAAAGAAAACCCCGGCTCTTGGGCATCCCTCTGTTAAAGGAATATTGTAACAAACCTTTCCATCTGTGGTAATTACTTGTTTCAGCAGGAATAGATGCACTTTTAGGATGTAACTAGTTAGAGGTTCATACAGACAAGATGCCTACACAGTACTGTCAGCAGGCGTTTTCCTGGTCTGTCAATACTAGTTCAAACGTACTAAAAATACAATTTTAACATCTACATTCTGAGTTTAGTCTCAATGAACATCAGTATGCTAACATGTCATTTCTAAAGTGTGCAGATAAGAGTAGCATTGCTTTTTATACACATATGTTTTTAATATGCATATTTTAATTTGCTTTAATTGTAACACCATAGTGTTTAGGAGAACATATAACTGCTTCTTGTCTTTGTGTCATAGATCTACACTTAAATTATATTATTTTAGTACCTGAAGTGAGACAATGTGAATGTTTGTGAGAGAACAAGAAGGAAACCTGCAAAGATGAAAAATGCCTGGGTTTTGGAGGCAGACAGCAAAGTCTAAAAAATTATTTTTACTTGATGTGTTTGATAGCATAGCGATGTTTCAGTGTGTGTTTGTACATTCAGTTATTCTTCTCTTAAGTATTCAGGATCCTCCATTTTTAGAATAAGGGAAAACACAGGGAGACAGCAGGGTAGCAGGCTTTCTTATATGCCCTTTATAACAATTGATGCTGTCTTGGTCCTTTAATCTGTAGAGAGGCCCATATATTTATCCATGTCAGAATTCATTCACTCATTCATTTTAGGTGAAATGGCTCTGTAAGAAAATAAAAATATGAAGTGCTGTATTCTGTCTTTGTACATACAGCTTATAATGGGGACCTGTACAGTTGTCCCAAACCTCTCGAAAATATCTTCTTTCATCCCTTTTTTTCAAANTACCATTTTCCTGGCATGTTGATGTTGAAACCAGACTGAAAGGTGTGTCCCTTCCAAAACCTCATCCAAAATTTTTCAGGAGTTTATAATCAGTGCTCCTGCTTCAAAACTCTGCCTGTTGGCAGCCACAGTCAGTGCCATACTGCCAACATATTGAGGTGGTAATTATTCCGTCACTTCCTGCTTACTGACACAAGACAGACAGTAGCTAAGCCCTAGGATGGGTATGTTGAAATATATAAAGGAGACAGAAAATAAAACTTTGGTCTTTCCACTGATTTTTCCTGAAAAATAGAGTTTTTTTTCAGGTAGCTTCTACACTGTCCAATTACTTTTTTTTTTTGCCCCCTCAGCGGCAGATGTATTGTTAATAATGAGACATAACGTAAGATATCTATCCTTTTTCCTGTTTCCTTCAACTTGTCAAGGTTACTTATTTCTGTACAGACAATTCCCATTGCACCTGACTTAGTTCCGCTACCGGATTTGTTGGGCTGCATTGCCCGGGCTGCTTTGTATGTGATTCAGTTTGTCTTGCTGCCACCCTGTGTCATACAGGGATTAACAGAACAGCGTGATTCCACTGATAGCATCTCAACCAAAGAGGCTTTCTCGTCAGGGGAGTAAAAAGCACTTGATGAACAAGAATTAGTGTGAAACAGTGTGCTTTAAGGAACAGTGAGTTCCTTGAGGACACAATGAGTGTCCTTCCTACAGCCGTACAGAAGTCTAAAACTGTGATTTCACCAGAATTGGTCACAGAAGTCATATAGACTCAACTACTGTTTTTCAGCCACAGTTTTGGTCTTACTGACCTTGTCCAAAAGTAAGTGTTTGCTTTTCAATCAAAACTAAACCAGAATTTGATATGTCTTGGTCACTCTGCAACTAGGCTCCAAAAGTCAGCTGTATTTTGCTACAGCTTGTACTCAGTCCTACTAATACTTTCACAAAGAAGTTCTGGCCCCAGTTTTTCTGGAGCCATCCTAACCTTCATTTCCCCAGTCTATAAGAGCAAAATGAAAACTCTAATGCTGTAGCACAATTTCTTCCTGAAATCTATTCCCTAACTGAATATGAAGTCCAAATGTTTCTCCTTCTGTAAACATCTGAAACAATATGACAAAATGGTTGACATGACAACAATGGTTATGATGACGACAATTTAGTTCTGAGGAGTATCTGAGTATATTAAAATTTGGCCATACTGTCCTTTTGTAGGTCCTGGAAGTGATGGGATCATGGTAATCTGGAAAGACAACTTTGATTCCCTCTACAGTGAAGTGGCTGAGCTTGGCAGGTGCGTTCTGTATGCTGATCTCCGAAGCTATCTATGTCCAAATATTAACTTCTCTTTCTAAAAACTATATTCTCTTTGAAAAGTAGTTATCATATGAGCCTAAAGGGCTAGAATTGCATTGGATTAAATAAAAATGAGGAAGCAAAGATGTTACCAGCACTAGATGGCACTGCATAAAGGGAATTTATTTAGGCTGAAGTGGTATTGTGGATTAAGGGATTATTATTTTTATAAGAATACCTTACAGTGACTGATGTTGCATCTGTATTGAAGCTCTCTTAAACCTTTTTTTTTATTTAGGGATGAAAGTTACAGACAAAAACATCAGAAAATGGGCAAAGTTCATATATATAAGCAGAATATACATTTGTCCAATTTAATGCTTCAACAGTTGAAAGCTACATAGTACTCTGACTTGAGTTCTCCGCAATGCAATAAAACAGATGCCTGTCAGGAGATAATTATTTATACAGACACATTTTCCAGAATAGCCATGTACTAGAAACTGTTGTTTATGTCCAGAAACTGCTCTGTAAGGGTAGTGCATTAGAGATCTAAATTTAGACCCCTCTCAGGGTATCTCTCAAGGTGAAGGTATGTCTTTAGTGCATCTCTTGGTTAATTTTTTCCTTTTAATATTGCATTCCAGGGGCAGATTTTCTGTCGTTAAGAAGTGTGACCAGAAGGGAACCAAGCGAGCAGTAGCCACTAAGTTTGTGAATAAGAAGTTGATGAAGCGAGACCAGGTTACCCATGAACTTGGAGTCATGCAGAATCTCCAGCATCCCCAGCTCATTGGCCTTCTCGATACCTTTGAGACCTCCACCAACTACATACTAGTGTTAGAAATGTGTGTAGTTTCTAATGTTATCTGTAAAATGCAATCTCTGCACTGAATTTCTGGGGCATTTATAGTGGTTTATGACTAAGGAAATTTAAGATTTCATAGAATTTTGAAAACAGTTAAGTAAAATATTTGTCGTATGGTGCTGTTATTGAAGTGGTGAGTTTATTACTTAGAAGGAAAGAAGTTGAGATATTAAACTGATATTTGGATGATTATCTTAGTCTGAAGGTCCAGAAATTATTTTGTATCAAGTGGTTGAACAAGTGAATTACTAATGTTGTGATCTGGTAGCTTGATAACAAATCTCTGCTTCATACCCTAGTCCTCTGTCTTCTAGGTGCTGCAGGATACAGTTATTCCTGTTAAGTTTTTCTTTTGGTTCTGATCTATGGATTAATCCAAAATATAACCCTTGTAATTCCAATAGGGCTGACCAGGGTCGCCTTCTAGACTATGTCGTGCGATGGGGAAACCTCACAGAAGGGAAGATCAGACTGTACCTGGGAGAGATTCTGGAAGCTGTGCAGTATCTTCACAACTGCAGAATAGCACATTTGGACCTAAAGGTGAGGAGTGAATGGGATTCCTGGCAGTGTGTGCTATGTGAGGCATAAAACTTTTCCTCTTCCAGGAAGCTTGCAGCTGAGAACATAGAAATGTGAACTGCTTGAGATTGTATGAAGGGTATGGGTCGGGGTTCCATCCTCAAACACTTCAGATCACTCAAGCCAGCAGAGCCAAAACTTTGAATTCCCTGTGCTATCTTCTTAAGGCTTGCTGACCCTGTGTGGTCCTTTCTGCTGGAAGTAATGGTGGACAGGAACAGTTTTGTTTGGGTTTTATTTATTTATTCATTTGTTTATTTACTTTCTGAGAAAGTTGCAGCAGGAATCCATTTCTTTCTGGAGAAGCACAGAGTTTATTGTGACAGAGACTGCTTTTCTTCCGTTCCTGCAAATCTGTTTCTCATCTTTGTATACTGAGGGCTGTGATATCTGTTTGAATGGTACCTCTTTAGGCCTCTTCCCTACCCTTTGAATTTTACTTGAGCCACAATAATTTGATGCATCCTAGTAGGAAAAGCTATGTAAGCTCTTAATGTGAATATTAATTAAAGACTTTTTTACACATGTTTTTTTTCCCACCTGTATTTGAATAATAAGTAGTTTTACCATTGATGACTCATCTTTGTATCCAAAAGGGGGTCATGGTGATAAAAAGCAAAAAGAATATGCATCTTCCCTCCACATGCTTCTGTTTTCCAAGCAGAACTAGTCTGGTCCTGCATATCATGGAACCCCAAAATTTAATTTTTTTTAGTGCTATATAGAGTTCACCAGTACTTTTTCCAGTCTCAGGATACATACAGATGAACTAAATAGAAAATAACTGTAGGTAAGTCACTCCTATTTTGCCAAGATCCCAGCTAGAGCAGCAGTAGCTTTAGACATAAAGGTATAAAAACAGTTCCACTTTCAGCTCACCAAGAGTGGGGCAGTTCTCTTGAAGCCATGTGCATCCAACAGGACAGTCTCATAGCAGCCCTTCACTTCCATCTGTACAGCTGTGTTATTTAAGAATCACCAAATAAACTGAAATCTGTTGAAAGCATCATGAAAATTCTGACATGGTCTTATATGCAAGGGTTTGTTGTGTCTCTGTCATAAGGCAAATAAAGCAGTTGCTTTACACTCTATTTGTAATTGCTGTTCTTTAAGCTTACATTCCTGAACACAGGTTCTTGTGTAACTTTGCAGAGCTGCTGTTGTGAACATCCACAGTATTATCTGGCAGAAGTATATTTCCTGCAAAGATTATCGTGCCAGCAGCTAAAACACGTTCTTTGCATACTGTAGTTGGCAAGAAACCGCCTGTTGGTTGGTCTGGGGGAAGCCTTGGTAGGACTGCCTACGAGCTTTGCAGAGCTGGCCTTCAGCGGTAATCTTTGTAGCCTGCAGCCGTTTGCTGTGCTTTTGACCTGAGAGCACTGGCTGGGAATCAGTAGTGTTGGAGCATTAAATGTGTGTTAATCTGACTTGAAAATAAGATATTTTAACTTTTATGTTTTCTAGCCTGAAAATATTTTGGTGGACCAGAGTTCCACTAAGCCAACAATAAAACTGGCTGACTTTGGAGATGCAGTCCAGCTCAATACCACGTATTATATCCACCAGTTACTTGGAAACCCAGAGTTTGCAGCTCCTGAAATTATTCTTGGAAATCCTGTTTCCCTCACTTCAGATGTTTGGAGCATTGGAGTGCTCACATATGTCCTTCTTAGTGGCGTCTCTCCTTTCCTGGATGAAAGTGTAGAGGAAACTTGCCTGAATATTTGCCGCTTAGACTTTAGTTTCCCAGATGACTACTTCAAAGGAGTTAGCCAGAAGGCCAAAGATTTTGTATGCTTCCTACTTCAGGATGACCCAGCTAAGCGTCCCTCGGCTGCACTGGCCCTCCAGGAGCAATGGCTGCAGCTGGGAAATGGCAAAAGTGCCGACAGCATTGACATATCCAGACTGACTTCGTTCATTGAGCGGCGAAAACACCAGAATGATGTTCGACCCATCCGTAGCATTAAAAACTTCTTACAGAGCAGGCTCTTGCCAAGAGTTTGACCTTGCCTGAAGTTCTCTCTCATTCTCTTTCACCTGCCAATCAATCAGACTGGAGATGGGACTCCTCCTGCCAATCAATCAGACTGGAGATGGGACTCCTCCTGCCAATCAATCAAACTGGAGATGGGACTCCTGCCAATCAGCTGTTGACTTGAATTTTGAGGAAAGCAAACCCCGAGCCAACCAGCTGCTAGCGAATGTTCGTGTGCAAGCGCATTCCAGGGGGACCCACGCGGGGCAGCGTGGGGGACTGGCGATGCAGACTTCACTGGGGTGGAGAACGATAGCGATAGCACTGTACTCTGCCAAAAGCAGTCACGAGTGATACAGTAACAGTATTTTATTCAGGTTTCTGCAAAAAAAAAAATAAAAATAGTTTTTTTAATAAACAAGAGTTGAATTTTGCAAGTGAACTTAACTACCGTTTTCAAGATTTATTCAAGAGAGAAATGCCTATGTTCAAAGCACTGGTGTTAAAAAAGAAATCATGCCTGGAGAAGACTCACCAAAATGGCTGCCCATTGGTACGGCCTCCATTTATAACATCTGGTTTTCACTTGGTCCTAGAGCTTTCCAGTTGCCTCGCCTGTATGTATCTCACGTAGCAGTGCACTGAGATCAGACTCTGCTTTTAAGTGCATCCAACCTCAAAGTTTTTGCATACAAATAGAATGAATTGTTTTGCTCTGATAAAATGTAGGCCTTACTTGTATATAGACTGTTACCTGCCTTCAGTCTGTAATTTTTTGTTTTTTCCTCTTCCCCTTATCCTTTTTATTTCCCCTCCTCTTTCCTAAATGGTGGTATACCACTGTGCGGGTCTTCAGTTTGGGTCAGTACTCACTGTCCCCTTAGAAAAGGACTTTGGGTTGGTGCCCAGCTTTCCGACCCGATTGTCAAGCAGTATACAGCAGGATGAAATACTGTAAATGCACTCATTTGGGATTTTGTTTTCTTTCATATCATGTGCAATGTTGTGGCTTTAACATTTTATGCAACTATTTATGAGGACCTCTGTTGTAACTGTAATAAATATATAGAAAAAGCACATAGTACGGCGAGCTTTATGATTTTTGTCTGTGTGTTTGGGGTTTCTGGGTGGGCAGGGGTGGGTGTGTTGTACCACACTGTCATTATTAGTTTAAGATGAGGGTTAGCATAGAATTTAGACAAGACTAGTCAGTTTTAAGGATTGTACAAAAAAAAAAAAAAGAGATATTCGTATCCCAAATCTCAAACTGGTTCAGAAATGGAGTGACACTTTTTAAAATTTATTATTATATTCAAAATGCCAAAGTCTGACTTTCCCAAAATCAGTCCCAACACTTACTACTTTTTAGAATTTTCAAATCTGTGTTTACTTCTTTCTGTGAAATGAACAAATGAATTTTGTGCTCTTTGGTGAAGAATGCATTCGAAAGTAGTGGTCAGATGGGGAGGATCTGACACGTAATGTAATTGTCTTAGTAACTGTTTTTAAGGTTGAAGTAATATTAAAGTGAGCTATTTAAAAAGACAGAGATGGTTTTTCTGTGCATCACGGAGTTCATATGGGTGTGTTGTCATCTATGTTTGTGTGAAATGCCACGTTTAAAGAAACCAAGCCAATATCCCACAATAGTTAGATATATGGGTCTTAAGCCATAACCTAGCTTGGGTTAATTTTGAGCTTTGCGGCTTCCATTGTATTCTATTTATTCCTTTTTTGTTTTTTGGTTTTTTTGTAAAGTTGTACAGAAACTTTCTAAAAGAAAACAACTGACTTCAAAACTGGATGTGTATTCGTACCAACCTCATATCATTATGTTTGTGTATTATTTTCCTTTATTGTTTTAGTTAAATTTTTGCTTTATTTTGCATGTATATTTCTTTGTACAGTGACGTTACATGTTTACACAGTATGACGTGATGTAAATATTTTATTTTGCCATCAGTTATTTTGAAAAAAATTAAACATATTTGACATATTTGTCTGATCTCTTGCTTTAAGGAATTTGAAATTTAGGCTTGGTTATATTTGAATTGGGATCTGTATTTAAAAAGGAAAAAAAAGTACATTGTTTTATTGCCATAAAATTAATCTTAAATTGCAATGATGTATCTTTCCTTCATGCCTTACAAAATAATATTTGCCTTTGAGTGTTGAGTGCTTTGTAGTGTCATGATTGCTTTTATATAAAACATGCATAGCTCTCTAACCATGGAAATTCATTATAGTCTTTATTAGCTAGTAAATTTTGACCAGCAAAGTTTTCTGCCAGATGTTTCCATTTAAAGACCAAAGGGTCATATTTCAATTTAATGTTAAGCTGGGGAACAGATTTCCCACATCTTTAAGGCATTCTAGATTCATTATGAAATGTTAACTTTTGACTGTGAAGACTTGGGTTTTGCAGCTAAGCTCTGTTCGCATCCTATAAGGGATGAAGCAGGAAAGTTTTTCATTGTATACGTTTCTCTCTTCCTTTTCTGGTATCATTAATCTGTTTGCAATTGAAAGTGAAGTGAAAGGTCGGGGAATGATACAGAGTGTTTATGCTTGTCCACTGTGTTGTATCAACTCTTGTTGTTTTTCAACTCTTTTTTTTTTTTTTTTTTTCCTGCAATTACCTGCCAAGTGATGAAATTGTCCCTATATTCCTTACAGACAATTGAGAGATGTTATTACATTGCAAGAGAGGGAATATTCAGGAAGGATGTACAGGCAATGATGAGCCATGAAAGGGAAATGGATGGCAACATGCTTCACGGGAGATTTTTGTATCTTTAAGTTCTCTAAAAAGCATTTTCTTTACTTGAAGATACACTAAACTGGGGAGAAGTTACCCATGTGCTTTACGGAGAAATAATGCGCTTGTAGATGTTTTAAGTAGCAGAGATATATTCTTCCGCTCATATGTAAACAAGAGTGCACTATTTCCAGCCCATTCTGAGAGTCCCATTACTTGTGAGAGCTAACATCTTCTGACAGAGTAGAGTTTTGCACTAAAATGTTGTGTTTGGTGCAAGAGCTTCCAGCTGAAGAAAGCTTGAATGATGAGTTCTTCAGCTCTTCAAACGCTTTGAAGAGGTAATGTATGTGTAAGTTCCTTTTGTTTTGCTAAATTGTGTAGTTGAGGCTGCAGATTCCACTCGGACTCAGTTGGGCGCAGGTCTTGTTGACTGTCCTGCACCCAACAGACTGGCACCACAGACTGACAAGGCAGTGGAAACCAAAAAGCAAGGGGCAAGAGCAGCTGGTATGAGTTTTCTGCTGTGGGAACGTTGTAGAGCATAGGGAAAGGCAGTTGATTTCATAGCTGAAAGGGAGGAAAATAGCCAGGGACTAAATGTTTCTTTTTGATGACGTACCCCAATCACTTCTTACTGATAGTTTAGGAAGAAGAGAAGATGTTGTCAGATTTTAAAGTCAATGTGCATGTCAGTACTTTTCAAGTGGGATTTGGGTGCACAGGAGTTCTCCATCCCTCATTTGATTAGCACAGCTTAACTTGAAAACCGTTGTGCAAGTGGAGAAAGCAGAAAGCCTGGCTAGATACAGTTCCATGGTCAGGGAAGCAACCTGTTGTCTTCATAACGGGCAGAGGCCTAACACACACCTGCCTGGGCTCTTGAGGAGTGGGATGAGGATGGGAGAGCCTGGTTTTCTCTTGTGTGAGTATAGATGTTACTGAACTATGTCATCCTCATTCTTAGATGGGACTATTATTATGTTGATGAATAGAAGAAGAAATAATTGGCTATTTTTCAAATCCAAAAGCATGTTGACACAGCAAAGCCGTCTTGGCTTTCTGAAAAGATTTTATTACCTGTGCAAACCTGATTGGTAGTAGAAGATGCCTGAAAATATAATGGCATGTTCTGTGCACATAACGTGCTGCATGACATTGTTAGGAAAGATTAAAACCCCACTGCTGAGGGAGTCAGCGTAGGGCTCCATCAAAAACAGGGGCTGCTGGGTGAGAAATTATTATAACCAAGGGGAAAACCAGTGGCTGACTTGAGGTTAACCTCCATGGTTCCTAAAAGTCTTAAGAGAAATGAAAATAGGAATATATTTAAGCAGCAGCTGTGGGTAGTGAAATATGTGAGTAGCGGGTGTTTGGTCAAGTATTTGAGCAGCCAGTCATTGCTGCAAACAGCAGTGTGTTTGTGTGCCAGGGATTAGTGCAGGGAGTGTTGCCGTGTCTGCTCTGGTCCAGAAGATGAGCTAAGCTTTATACACCCTTTCCCAGTGTGTATAGACTCAGTGTGGGCATGTTACTAATTTCTCTGCTGTAGAGATTTAGCTGCACATGGAGGGAAGGAGGTAGAATCAGATAAGATAGAGTTTCTGTATTTGTTTAAACCAGCTCCAGGTATTCCAGTGGTTTTGTCACTGTAGTGGGTTTGCCTCCTGCAAACAATGTACACTTTTTTTTTTCCCTGAAATTAAATCTTGATGGAAGTTGTATTAGAGAGTAACAGATAGGCTTTGCATCTGTAGAGGTTGTACTTGCATCTGCCCAAGCAGTCAAGACAAAAAGCTTTTTCTGTGTGCACTGTAAGGCAGGGGCAGAATGATCTCTCATCACTGCAAAGGAGCTGGGGCTCTTTCCTTCCTGGCAAGCAAAGACACACGCCCAGCACCTTGGGCTCCACATACCTGGTAGTCACCTTAGCATTTCCCAAATGAATGCACTCGGTGGTCTTCTGTGCCGTGCCATAGCACCAAGCTTCACTATAAGAATGAGAGCTCCCATTTCACTAACCTGCTGCAGGGACCAAAAGCCTGATGAGTATAGGAGGAGGAGAATATGCTTCTGTCACAATGTCTTTGTTCTCAAAGTAGGAACTCTCCTCTAATTCACTTCCCTTAGCCCTACCCAAAAAGCTTTGGAGGAAAAGAGGTGGAGGGGCAGTTGGGAGTTCTTGAGCAGTCTGATCTCCTCCTATTTCCCTAGTAATGTCAGGAGAGCCAGCACTAAACCTGCTAATAAAAAAACTCCCATCAGCCAATCTATACCTTCCAATAGAAGACGCCATTATTTACCCTAGTATTAGATAAGAGGACCAAGTTTACAATTGTCTGTACTGGTTATAGGTAAAAATGGTAGGTTAGTACTAGAGATTCATCTGAGGTTTAATACATGAACTCTGAACTGCCTTCAGGAAAGGTGATAATTGTGATGTTTTCATTGTCTAATTGTTGAGAGGAATAGTTAATACCTAATTACTGTTTTAGAATGGTAGCAGGCCATTGTTATCCATAACTTTGTGTAGTAACAGGTTCTGCAGTTGAACTCCACACTGTGAAGAACCCAATGACATCTCCCTTTGATGTCTCTGAAGCTTTGTTTTGGAAAAGACAATGAGCAGCTCATCTCCCCAACTTTTGTGTCCTACCTTTCTTTTTACAGTCTTCTACCTTATTTTTCTTTTGGTCATCTGCTAACCAAGCTAGAGTACCGGTCTATTTATTTCTCATGGGGAAGCTATATAACATCTTCATTGCTTTTCTCTGAACCTTCCCTAGTTCCGAGCTATGTATTTTCTGTGATGGGAGGGGAAGAAGCTCTCACAATATTCATAATGCAGGTGCATAATGAGTTACACAGCTGCAAAACAGCACTTTGTTCTCTAATCCTTTTCTAAAAATTCCAAGTGTTCACCTTGCTTTGACTTCTTTTGAGCTGATACGTCTTTGAATATTAAAACCTGAGATTGCGTTCCCAAGCTGAGTGGCAGTCATCAGTTTAGAGCCCATCCGTGATCATACATGTAAAATTTGGTTCTCCCTTTCAGCATATCACTCGTGGAAATTAATTTTCTCTCTGAATTTTCTCAGCCACCTTATTTCCCAGATAAAGCTGAGGTATTATGATTGCCTAAGGGAGAGATTGTTCTGATAGAAATGAGCACAGAGATCTCTTATATTAAACAAATTGAAGCTGACTACTGCTGGCCTTCATTTGATTGCTCAGATAGTCAGCCTAGCTCTCCTGATGTTTTTCAAGAACTCCTTTTGCAGCAGTTTTCTTGCCAGGTCCTGGAGCCATCAAACTCATTCCCTCATCCTGAGGGAGGAAATTGTAACCTGCCTTGCACTTGATTAAGCTGAAACTCTTCTCTTTCAAATTAAATTTCAAACACTGACTTTAGCCAGGCTAGCACCCTCACTTCAACAAAAAGAGGCATCTTTCTGCAGTGAAATTGCTCATCAGGAGTATCTCCAAAGATTGCTTGCAGAAATTTCATATTAAGCTTCCTGAAGACTCACCAGGCAGTAGTCAGCACCAGGAATTCACTTAGTGCACCCTCAGCCGCTGCAAAAGGCTTGCTATCCCAATGATTACTCCCAAATACTAAGGAATAGCTAGCAGCAGCTGGAAGTTTGCCCTGTTTTACCACTGGGAATCTTCCAAATCACTTCTGGTCAAATAACAATTTATATTGCTTATCTTCCTTGTTTTATGCATCTTGCCTGTATGTTGCTGAAGACCACATGATTCCTTGAGATGGATGGTCCTTCAGGCTCTCAGACTTTCCCTTCAATGATGACAAGATCCACTGAGTTTTTGCAGAATGATATAATTTAATTTGCCATCTCTCAAGACTGATGGTGACTTCCTTCTTTGGTGATGGAGCGCTCTCCTGGGTTTTGGAGGATTCTGGATTCTTTTCTTGCCAGGAAAGCTCAAAGCTGGGAATCTGTGTTTATCCCAGTTACAGAAGTTAATGCATCCATCGATTTGTTCTGGTTTTGTTGCTGTTTGGGGGACCTTTAGATGCTAGTGGACAATCCTGGTTGGTTCACACTGATGAAAAAAGAATGTAATGATATATCAAGAAGTATTAAGGGGAGGCTTTTAGGATGTTCTGAGGGTAACTTCATCACCATCAAAAGTGCCTGAATGCCAAAATTACTCAGTGCTCTTTGAGTTTTATGGAGGCCTAAATTCCTTTCTTCCAAGGATCTTTCACAAAGTAAGGCAGGGTGTAAATCTTGTGATGATTGTTGCTTTTACCCTGATAACCGGTTGTGGATGACAACTGGGTATTTTACCTTGCTTTCCACATCTGCTTGCAAAGAATATATAGTTTGCCATTGTACTCCATCCCATAGCTTAGATGTTGAATGCTTCTCAAGTGTAAAGTCTCAAGTCTAGTCTTTATTTGTCTTTTTGGATTAAGTCCTGATTTTTCTAAGTGGACCTGATTTTTCACTTAATGTTTAGGCATCATTCCTTTTCAAGACCTCCAACTGCTTCATAGTTTGTTACTTTTAAAAATGGAATTATGATAGTCTTTATTTGATGAAGTATGGGTATAGTATAAATATTTTATACCTGCTAAAGTGTAAGATTGCAACAGGAGTCAACATCTTTACCAGAGACATCATTTGCTTGCTGGAAGAGGCTCTCTGTTTTCTCTCATCCCACTCTCTAGGGAATTTCTAGGTATGAAAATTGTAGCTGAATTCCTCTGACACTTGTGGTCATGATGTGGACCCTGGCAATCATCTGAGCTTGCAACAGCTTCACTCTTTGACCTTTTTACTTCCTGGAGCATGAATAGCTGTTCCTTCTAATGTTGTTTTCTTCCAGGTATTTTATTGGGGTAGGGGAGCTTATGCTGGACCAATAGCCAGGAATCAAGAAATTAATGTTATTGGGTTTTCTCCATCTAGCACATTTTTGTGGTTGAGGGGTTGCTATATAAGTCACACAAAACTTCAGCTTTTTCCTTTGTTCTGCAGAAAATCAAACTTTTCAGGGCAATCTTCTTACATGGTGGTTGCCAAAACTAAATGATCTACTGGTGTGACCCTGGGGAATTAGTCTTGCTGGTTAGCTGGCAGTTTCATGGCCTGCAGCAAGACTGCCAAGGTAGATCCATGACCTTTGCTGACAGCATTCTTCACTGCAACTCAGGCAATAGAAGTGAAGAATGTCATTGCTGGGGAGTTGCATTTGCAGAAAGACACTACACTGTTCCTCAGTTTCCATGGAAGATGCTTTTGTTGCTGCTCAGTAAAAGTCTGAGATATGTACTCTGCATGTGTGTGGTGTTGCCTGGATTATCACAGAGTGTGGGGCATGTATACAAACCCAAGAGAAAAGAAAGCTGGTCGTTCACTTGCAGACTTTAAAACGCTCTCCCTATATTGTTTCTCCAAGTACCTTACTTCTGATGGACCATCAGATGTGAGGAAATGAAGGTTCTAACATCTGGACTGCTAATTACATTGGCACACATGAATAATGTGCTGTAAGAAAGAGTGGCAGCTGCAGTGGAGTGCATGCATGCTGCAAATACTGCAAAAAGGTGTATGTATGTAGAAAAGTGTATGGATTTCTTAAAGGTATGTTGACTGCAAGTAAAATTCTTGGTGGATTGGGGTTTTTTTCTGAATTCATGGTTTGCAAACTATTGTCATGCGTAAAATTATAATTGTCCTTCCTTTGCTTTCTCTGTAAGTAGAAATATAGCAGTGGTGAAGAGATACATAGATGGTTATTTATATGCACAAGGAAAGAAAGTCTAGTTTCCTAGGGCTTTGCCTCAGAGTTGAATTTCGTGGTAGTTCATGGGAAAGAAATTAAAGCTTTTCTCAAATCTGAGTTATTAATTATGTTTGTGACATGATAACAGCATGAGCTTGTTCTGGCTGGCATCTTGGAGAATCCAAGGGTTCTATGTCCAACTCAAGGCAGTCAGGAATTCAAAAGGTACTCAGGGAGGCCAAAACAGATGGAGATTGGGGAGAAATAAGACTAAAGAATGAAACAAGTGAAAGACAACAGGAAAACACAGAAAGATGATGACTGTATATGTCTTACTAGGATGCCAATGATAAATTAGCCTGCTTAGGAGTAGGCATGGGCAACACTAGCCTTTAACTGTGCATCTGATCCCAGCCTCAGAGTCTGGCCAAGGGACGAATGGTGTACCTACAGAAGCCATGACATGGCTGCCTGAGCACACTCTGCTTTTTTGGTATGGAACTCTACAACAAATACCTAACTTAATTAATGTCTTTTTCTCTAGACTGCTAAAATGCTATTTGCTGCCTCTTTATACCGGCTGTAAGTTGTCTGTTACTAGGTCACAGCTAGCTTTAGAGGGTGCAGCAGTTCAGGCATAAGAAAGACATTGCAGCCAACTTTCAACATCTTTGGAGCAGGATGGGAGAAATACTAAAGAGGATGGTAACCCTTACAGATAGGAAATAGGAGGATTGACTTGGAAACATGTTCAAATATGTGAAATAGTAATCAAGATTTTTACTCCAAAAAGTGTTGTCAGCAATTTCTGGTGAGCTAATGGGTCTAGTGAAGACAAAGATAAGATTATACTGAGAATAGATGGCCTCCCTTCAAAATTATTCACTGTGCAAATTAAAAGCATTCCCCTAGAAGTATCTGCTGCTTGTCTTGGAAGCTAATATCCCAAAGAGACTGCAGCGATAAAGTTCACAGGAAAATATCTTTATTTGGTATTTAATAAAGATATTATAAGTATCTTTGAAGAATGTTCTGGGATAGTCAGTACATGGCCGATAGGACTATGATTCTTTTTCATCCTCTGAAGGATTTATGGATGTGTAGGGATGGCATTTGTTTGTGAAAGCAAATACTGGTTTCTGTTTGCATGCTGTGGCTTTTCCAGTTGTGCGTGGTTAGGTAAGTAGTGCATGTACTTGATTAAAGTTGACTCTTCCTCTTGAGTCTGTAATGTTTGGTTTGACAAATAATCAATACACATATTTGTCTCTGTTAGTCAACTGCAAGTGTTCAGAGGGATAACCTTTTACAAGGCGTAAATACAATCTGTCAGTATAAAAAAAAATAAGGAGGAAATGGTAACACTCTTTTCCATTAGTTCAGATGTGAACTATTTCTGTACTTCAGTGCTCTACAGAAACTCTTTATCTGCTTACAAATCTATTCACAAATAACCTGAGTATTTTTTTCTAGCAATGTTACTTTTCTAGTTTATAATTTCTATCACACATTAGTTGGTGTTAGCAAGCCACCGATTGTGGTAATCCAATTATTTTTGAAGTGGCATTTAAAAAAAAAAAAAAAAAGAAGAGGTATTGAAACCATATGTGCATGCTGTGCAATCTAATAGCATGAAAGCTGCAAAACTGTAAATGTTTTTTTCAGAGCTTTGGCATTACTCTCCTATGTAATGCAGGGTTTTATTTTCCGTGGTGGAGTTTGCTTGATGTCAAACATTAACTTTTTGCCCAAGTCAGGCAGCGAAGTGTCAACTTCTGTCATGTTACTTGAGCTTCCCCCTTTGCTGTATTTTAGAGATGCAAGGGAAAAGTTTTCCAATTGGATAAAGGGGTATTAGATGAAGAATATGTCTCTGTAAATTTTGGAGGTCTTCTGTAACAAAGTAGTATAAGGATGAGTTTTTTTTAAGTATCAACAACTGTTACATTTCTCTTTTATGCTGTGGTACTGCCATGGGGCATCTGCCACCCTGTCTTGTTGGAACTATTTCTTGTCATCAAGTGACTTTTGTGTTTTTTTAATAACATTTCAGGTAAAGAAGTGAAATAATTGAAATGCACTGAAAGGCATTACCTTTAACAGGGTTTGCTGTTCTAATCTTTCTGCTGGAGGACACAATCCCTAGAGCTGTGGTTGTACCACACTGGGGAGCTCTGTTGAAGCTATTGTCCCAAGATGTCTACTAGTATTTCCCCAGATTCTTCTTTTCTGTGCATATTTGCAGCTTTCCTACACCACTCTGTGATAGCGAAGGCAAAAGGGCTCTTTGCTAATTATTAAACAGTTAAAAAGATCTGTCCTATCTGTTCTTGGCAGAGGTGGGGTAGAAATGCTTGTGTTGGGGAAAAAAGAAGAGGCACAAATGCCAAACTGTGAGAGATGTGTGGAAATTCATGCTTGTCTGCTGACTGCCTGTCCTCAGTCATGGTGATGGGCATTAGACAGGCAAGGGAGATGTATGTGCCACAAGGACACAGGTTTGTGTCCAAAATACCCTCTCCTAGAAGTAAAGTATGCAGGTGTTGAGAATGGTTTTGTTGGGAAGAATCTATACACGAGAAGGTCCAGCACTTAAACAAGTTATGTATAAAGATTTGTATGTACTGATGTTGTCACCTTACAGTATTTTAAAACACACTGCGTGTCCTGGCCTCCTCTTGAGGCAGCCAAGCAGGCCTTATATCGTCAGTCTGCCGTTGTGAGAGGCAGATCTCAGCTTCCTGTTTCTAGCAACGTAGCTGGCTTCACACCGTGCAGCTCCTGTGTAAAAAAAAAAAAACCACAACACTTTAAATGTTCCTGCCAGTGGTGTTTGGCTTAGCAGACCTATCACAAGAGCTAGGTGATGGAGGGAGAACAGTAGCAGAGGTCTCTGCCTAGGTTGCACTGTGAAATCTTGTACTTGGTTCTGGTGTGGAAAATGCAAGGTATGGCAGCCGGCTAACATGTACTTGCCATTCCCTCAGCCACACTTAGGCTGCCTTTTTGAAATGTTTCAATTAATTCCATAAATAACACAATTCTAATGTTACATTTAGGGAAAAAACCCTTTCAAAAACTGTAGGTCCGTGTATGGAGACTCAGGGTGTTCAGTTTGCAAAACTGTAGCCTTAATTTTGGTATTTTAGGCCTCCTAGTAGTTTGACTATACAAATGGCTCAGCTGCTGTTGAGTTGCTCATTTGCAGCTGACATACTGCCACTTTAAAGTAGTGGCTTGTTTCTGGCTGAGCTTCATGTTGGACTTTATAACAGCTCGCTGTATTTGTTTATTGAGCACCAATTATTTTACTATTGGGTGCAGCTCTTTATGAAGTCTGTCTCCTGGAAATATTGCCAGTGGAAGGAAGTATAATTATATGATATTTACCTTAGCATAATGCAGTTGTAGTCATATTGTTTGACTCATTCTAGTACATTTTGTGTTAGAGTAATATTTAAAGGTCAGTGGAAAACAGATTGTTCCTACCTTTGCTTGAAAAAAACCAAATGTAGCAAAGCATAAAGAATGACCTGCTTGGGGTTTTTCACTTGTAATACGCAATTGATGGCAGAATAATGCTGTGCATTTGACAGTTATGTTAGACAATACAAATTAAAAAGCAGAAAATCCAGCAACATTATGCTTGTCTGACCAGTAGAAAAATGCTCCAGTACATTCTGGAATAACGTCCAGTAGATGGATAAAGAGTCAGAATACTCTCACCTGACTCAACTTTTTAAAATGTTCTGAAGGTGAGGTGTTTTTCAGACACGAGACACTTATTATCAGAAGAGGCCAAAAAGCAAAGCTCTTCAACGCCTCAGACATGAGGATCTATATTTAACAGCAGTAATGGTTGTACATTCTGTTCCTCATTGGTTTCCTGCTGTGCCCCCAGTGTGTGAGATTCCTTCCCTCGCAAAAATGGAAGTTTAAATGGTCTCCCTTTCATTTCTCCTCCCAGTTAATTTGTCATGCATTTAAGCTCTCAGCAGTAAAACAAGTTTTTTAACATATGTGAAAACCATTTCAACTTTTCAAACAAAACCTGTGACATAAGGATCCAATTATGTATTGTATAATGATCGTTTTAAATGTAAAAACTACCTATAAAAACTTGGTGGCAGATTTGAGTATTTTAAAACTGTCAGCCTGAAGTACCACAGAAAGTATCGTTATTCTGATGTAACGTGCATTGGGATTGTTCAGAGGATATAATCAAATCTAGAAGTAAATTTGAGGAAATAAAGGCAGAATTCAGGACATATTCCTCCTTCACCCAAACTTATGAGCAAGGATTATGCTTTCTTATTCTAGTGCTGCTCAAAATCCACACCTTTCTTGTGTAAAATGGATGCAGGACGCTGAAATGAAGCACCAGCTCCTGACTTCTGTAACTAGTATCATTCTTGCTTGGAGTCCAAACTGTGGGGGATGGATGGGGGATGGACTGAGCTATGCTGCGCAGACAGCTTTATGAATAACCATGGATGGCATCTGGGATCTCTGCATGCTTGACATGTAGAGGGAATGACAATTCTTACAGGGTCTTGGGGGATCCAGGAATTCTGTAAACACAGAATCATAGAATGGTTCAGGTTGGAAGGGACCTTAAAGATCATCAGGTTCCAACTCCCTTCCATGGGCAAGGACACCTCCCACTAGACAGCCTGGCCTTTGTGTTCAAAGGGGGGGCATCCACAGCTTCTCTGGGCAATCTGTTCCAGTGTCTCACCACCCTCATAGTAAAGAATTTCTTTCTAGCGTCTAATCTAAATCTCCCCTCTTTCAGTTCATAAGCATTACCCCTCTTACTATTGCTATGCTCCCTGAGAGTGTCCCTGCCCATCTCTCCTGTAGGCTCTCTTCAGGTACTGGAAGGCTGCTGTAAGATCTCCCCAGAGCCTTCTCTTCTCCGGCCTGAATAACCCTAACTCTCTCAGCATGTCCTCAACATCCAAAGCCAAATTTCACTGAGAAAAAAATTCTGTACTGGAAGGGAAATGTGCGTGCATGCTCCTGGGAACAGCCAGGAAATTCCATTTTTACGTTCTCAACACAGCCTACTTTTTAAAGATAATATATGTCATTTACTTGCCCGAAAAGTAGAAATCCTAATACTTGCAGTCTCATTAGTAGAATGCCTAAAGGAGTAAGATGCATAAAAAATTACAGAAAAATAAATCATTGAATCCTTTGTGAGGAAGCTGCTGACATCCCTTGCAAGTGGGAGAATTCCGTCTTTATTATCACTGACTGCCACAGGAGATGAGAGTGCTGCTTGTTATCACAGCGGGGGCTGTATATTCAGCTGAAGAGTCTCCATCACCATGGTATTTTCAGGATCTCTCAGTTTTAATCGTCAAGCTTTGCTTTACAGATGGTGAAAGCATCTTATTTCTTTTCCCCCTTTTTAACAGGTGGTAAAAGGATTTGCTGAAGATGTGTAAGATTTTGGCAAATGCAAAAATAGACTTTCATCTTCTGAATTCCTGTTCCATATCCTAATTAGAAGAAATTAATGTCACCCTTCCTTCTGTGTTGTGAAATATATAGACAAGTATAGGATACATCAGCTTAGCAGTAGATTGTTTTGAT
Organism: Nycticryphes semicollaris; assembly: GCA_013400055.1. Lineage (NCBI taxonomy): Eukaryota > Metazoa > Chordata > Aves > Charadriiformes > Rostratulidae > Nycticryphes > Nycticryphes semicollaris. The sequence goes on from VXBJ01000397.1 coordinate 241,668, forward strand.
CTGTGAAATGAAAAAGCACAATTATTAATTTCAATTGTTGGCATGGATTGGGATCCTGTGTTAGGAAAAGGGGGAAAGAAAATGGCAACTAGAACCAGGATGTTTATCTTTGCAATTCAGAATAAGCAAACTATCACTGCACAAGGTGTCTTTCAGAAAGGAACATCTTCTCTTACTGTTTCTATTAATCTAAAAGTCATCTAGATCAATAAGATGCATTATGAAAGGGTGCGTGTACATGCTCAAGCTCTTATTTTTCCCCTGACTTTTCCATCAGCACTGTTGCTCCTTTGTGTACAAGCTACTGCTTTCTCTTTCTGGCCTTGGTTTTTACATCTGTTTTGTTTTCCTGGTTGTTGCTAAGTTTCCCTCTGAAGAAGATTTGTTCTTTTCACTAATGACATTTGATTTTTTGGGTTGGGGTGACTCCTTCCTCTGAATAGAATGAGCTCTTTTCTTCCCCTTAGTGACCCTGTTTTGCTGTTTCAGCACAAAACAAGCCATCACTGATGACTGCTGCAGTTCTTAGCAGAGGTGTCAGAAAGTGGCTTGCTCCTCCTTCAGAAGAGAAGCCCAGAGAAAGGGGGTGCTCTGATCTTCAGTTCTGTAGTCTCAGTGAGTCACTCATGGCAATCAGGTCTTAAAAATGCTTACTTTGATTTGCTGCTCTGCACTTTTGACAGCAAAACATAAATATTTAGTCACTGTTGCAAAGCCAAGCACTAACTCTAGACACACATACACACACACACAAAACCGAAAAAAGAAAAGAAAGTGCCTACAAATAGGTTGTGCCTTATTTCTTCCAGCAGTAATGTCTTACAACCTGAAGGAGAAACAGCTGAATTCTGAGTCTTTGCATGTTGATTTCTAAAGAAAAAGAAACCATAATACAGACTATCATTCCAACTATGGAGTATCTGAATTACAAACAATTGTCCGAAAGCTAGGCCCGTTGCAGATTTTGTAAGAGGGATTCCTTTTCTCCTGTGACCAAGCCCAGGCCCTGGGAGGTAACTCTGTACTAATAACTCGCTTGATGCTTCCAAAATCTTAATGTGTCCAGAAAGTAGATTGTATTGATGCTAGTCCCCTTAATAGTCTTCAGAAGGAAAAGGATAACCTGTTGACCCACTAAGTAACCTGCTGTGCATCTGCATAGGACATCACCTCTCCTGTCCCTAGCCCCTCTCCATCTAGCAGAAAGTTGCCAACAATACAGATGATTGTTCCTGAAAGGGTGACTTTCTTCTAGGCAACAAATGAGAGGGTAGGACAATTTGTTACATCACAGCAAAAATGACTACATGCGTCATGGTTTGTGTCCTCAACACAGGACACCATGCAAATGGAGGTTGGGGATATTTGTCTCTAACTTTAGCCTGCTTCCAGTCCAAAGGGAGAAAGCAGAACGAATGGAAGAAGGTAGCTCTAGAGCTCAGTAATAAAAATGAAACTGCCTGCAACTCGGGCAGTCATCTGGTTTCTAAAGCGTTTGTGCTTCAAGCTTTCAGACAGCTGGGTGATGTTGGATCACGTCATGTTTGGGTTTCCCAACTACTGTTGAAGACTAAGAGCTCTCCTACCACTGGCGAGCAAGGAAACGAGTGTGTTAAGCTGTGGTGAAGTCAAATGCAGACCTCATTTTCTGTATCTCGCAGAACCACAAGGGGATGTCACGGGCAGGAGAGGCTGTCAGATAACACCCAGCGCAGAAACGCGGGGGCAGACAAAGGAAATTTACTTGTCAGCTTCTGAATGTGATAAAGCGTGCCAACAGGCAGGCGTGCAAACACTAGCAACTTAATGAAAAAACAGCTTTTCTTAGTCTGTGAATTATATCAGCCCAGGTGGTCACTGCCTCTAGCACAGCAAACGTGTCACCTTCCATTTTAGGTTTGTCTCTCTCTTTTCCCCATGACCTTGCTTAAACCTCTAGTTCTTTCTAATAAAACCAAAAAATGTATGGGGTGCATGTGTGTGGAATTTAGCTTGTATTTTTTGCAACTTAATCCAGTTCCAAAGCTGAGCCTGAGGTTTTCCTCCAAGGAGAGGGTGCAGAAGGTTCTGGTCTGTCCTCTTCTCTCTATTGGAGCCCTTTTCTGCCTATAACCTAATCTTGTTGGAGCAAAGATGACATCACATTCCAAAACTCCTCCAAGTTCCCAGATCCCAGCCACACAGAGTGTTCACAAGCCCCAGCATTTTCACCATGCTCTAAGGATGCTCACAGGGCTATGGAAGAAATGCAGAGCTCAGGCAAATAATTCCTGCCTCAGGAAAGTGAGGTAATCCATGATTTTGCTGCTTAGATAAAGCCTAAATATTTATTAAAGAGTTACCCAGGTGAACCAGATTGCTTGGTTGGAAAATATGGTATATGGGTTAAAGAATGTGGAAACTGCAAGAAAAGAGGATGAGTAGGCAGTGCTAAATATCCAGAACCGTTTCTGGCCAGAGCAAACCAACCCGCCAAACAAAAATTGATTAAGAAGTACCACAGAGGAATAGATGAAAGGTAATTCAGTGCAGTGAAGGCAGTTTACTTTCACTGTATAATTTAAAGTTATTGTTTGCTTTATTAAAAAACAAAACAAAACCCAAACAAAACAGCAGTGCTGAGTGCAAGTAAAGCAAAAGAGGGCATGTGCAGTGATTCTTTTTTCTACCAATTTTCTTTCAAAATCTCCCCTTGCAGGTCCTATAGCCAGCTCACAGTTTTTCTCCTCTCAGAACTGTCCTGTTCTGCTACTGGAAATTGAACATAGACCAAAAAAAACCCCATGCATATATATATATATAAATATGTGTGTATATATATACTGTCTTTAAGCCTTAGAACACGGATAGCACTAGACAATGCAAAGGCAGCAAATGACTTCTTGAAGATAGAAAATTCTTTATTGTTCCCCTCCTTTTTCTACAGTAAATGGTGAAATAAGAAGCATTTGCAGGCTTGCAGTCATGGAGTCCAAGCCCTGGGCTGGAGTAGGGAGAGCAGGTTTCACTTTCAGCTCCTGAAGGGCCAACAAACAGAAAGAATAATGTAATATTCAGTTACCCCATCTTTAGCAAGTACTCCTGATCTACAGGTGATAATGAAGAAATAACATTCTTAAACTAATGTAATGAAAATAATGTAATAGATGGTATAGAAATGGAAATCAACATTCCAGTGAAAGGGAGTAACCGTGAGAGTTCCAGCATGAGTCAGTAACCGTAAGATTTTCAGCATTTTTTAAAAATCCATCTGTAACACAGGGCAACAGAAGAGACATCTGGAAGGGCAAATGGTTGCTTCCGCGCCTGAAACAAGAACTAGTGGGTGTGTGCAGAGCGGGAGACTGGATTAAGCAAACTTGCAAGCTATGGCATTGGGATATACCTTCTAAGAGTGTAATTCAGAAGCAACTAGTAGCCTTGGGCTGTAGAGAAACCACCGGTCTCATTTAACTTGAAGCAGCAAGTGAGGAGGGGAAAGGAAAGAATCTAGGAACGGACCCTTTGCTTACTCTTACAAAAAATCCTGTCCCTATGAAGAGATGTAATCATATCAGTATGAACTTTGCTTTTACAGAGGAGCACAGTTCATATCTCAGTAGATGCTTGTGTGACAATCTGTTACCTCTTCAGAGTCACAATGTCTCTACAGAAAGCACAGTGATTACATGATAAGTAATGTTAAATGCTTAGCAATCGTGCATGCCATTGGAGCTGAAAAGCGGAGGCCGTGACTCTCTGAGGACTACCACTAAGAGAGAGACCACACGTGGGTGGTATATCAAGGTTTGAAAATCACCCTGCAATCTCCAGCACCCAAACAACTTGGGAGACGCAGAGGGAGGTAGTGATGTGACCTTTATAAATAGCTGAGTTATGCTCAGGGTTTTGTTCTTTTTTTCTCTTGTGGCTTGGATATGGAGAAGCATACACAGCCCGGGTGACTTTGAAAACTTTAACGGAAATGAAACAGGAAGCCAGATCCTCTCACAGCTTGTTGATCTATGAAGACAAGCGGAGTCTGTAGAGACTCGCTTTCTACCACCAGCAAGAGAAGCCAGGGGAAAGAAATCCAGCTGAGGAGATACGTTGGAGAGGAGATGCAGAGGCGACACGATGGAAAGGCAAGTAAGAACAGAGACCAGCTCACTGAGCAAGCAAAATGGAGCAGAGTTAACCACTCAAAGAGGAGTGCTGGTAAGTTGATAGAGCTGTGCTCTCAATTTTGGCACCTCACCAAGCTGGTGATCAGCTGTAGGAAGCTCCTGTGCTGCAGATCATACTGTATGGGCATGACTTTTCCCTACGTGTTGGACTACACCTGGTCTCAGTAGTAGTAATAAACAATGATAAATGGGGAAACGGTTCCTGCCTGTTAGTAATGGACTTGAAAAGCTGACCAGGTCTGCACCTAGGTTCCCTGGTTTTACTGGATTGGATGCTCTTGCTTTTGTCTCAGCAGAGCCTTTTCATGCTCCTTTCAAATAGTTCACGTTCTTTAGGCCGTGGTTATAATCCTACTGCTCACCTGCAGACAGGGGCAAGAGCACAGCACTTGCTGCAGACTTGTAGCTTTAAACAGAGACGGTTAAAATGTCTTCACACTTGCTCAGTGTGGCTTTCAGTATAAGCTTTTGCTGTAATTGCTATGTGGTCTCGTCTGGGTACAAGCAGAGTGAGATAATCACAGTCATGCCTGCAGCTTGGAGATGCCATGACCTGCAGAAAAGCCTGGAGGTTTGTGTTATGGGCAAGTTTCTAATGCTCCCCTAAAGGCAGGAAATGTCATAAATACCTGTAAGTGGTAGAAGTTTGCCATCAGCCCATACCCATGTCAGAGGATCACAAGCATGTGCGAAATGCCAAAAAAGTCTGGAGGAAGAGCATCAACCTTAGGCTGCTTCCAATTGGAGCTCCCTGGAGCTCTTCTCTTGCCCCCATGGAGCTGCTGCCTCATTGGAGGCTGAGCAGGGGAGGCATTATCTCTGTGGAAAAATGTTGAATGCATGCTTTAAGTAAGGCTTTCTGTAGCTTCCAATATTGTTTCCCAAGATATTCTGAGGAAGTTCACCCTTTCTGAAGCTTTCTGAATCCTTGTATGAGCATGTTTCCCTTTCTGCACAATCCATAACAGAAACTGCCTTCTGACTGGCTGCTGTTCCCCTTTTCGCAGCTGATCCTGGCTCAGACCTTGATGGCTCTCCTTAGGATTATCCTAACTCTTCTTCTTCAGCTAACAGGAATGACATGAGCTCACCCTGACCAGTCCAACACAGACTGCAGGAGGCCTCTGTGTTCCTTGGCTTAGTCTCACCAGAGATGTCTGCATCTCAGGCCAAGGATGGGCTTTCAGGGGAAGGAGGTGGGTACAGGCTGTCCCCTCTCAGCAACTTGCAAGGAGGAGAGACAATGTTCTCCTGATGAAGCCCACAGACAGGAAAAGGTAGTAGATAGCTCTCTGTAAGTGGCTCAGTGAGGAGATCCAGGAAGATCTAAAGGAGGAAGAAAAGGAATATGGACAGTGCTGGTTAAAAAAATACCTCAACAGGTTTGAAGTCAGTGATCTCTGATTGATGGATTGATTCTCAGCAAGAGTAGGCATAGAGGGGCATAAGCTATTCTCCAGATTACACTGAATATATGCCTGGAGAAGAGAGCTAAGAGCAGGGAAGTGGGAAGGACTCAATGATACGTGGGCTGATCTGCAGTGTTTGTACTGTGCATGTTTCATCTCTCTTCCCTAATGAGTCAGCACACAGACAAACATTAACTTTGAGGCCTGTTTGCAAAAAGAAATCCTAAGATTTTAACACAGTTCAGGTAGGGCAGAAAGAGGTAAATTTGCATTTGACTGGAACACTAAGTCATCAAGCTAAACCACCGACAAAGGGCTGGCAAGGCAAGAAGGAAGCTGGAAAGGGAAGCTGACGGATGCGATTGCCCCAGCAAGGATGTGGCTGAGAATTCTGAGGTACCCTGGAGCCTTTGCAGGTGGATGCTGCATGAGCTAAATCCTAACAGCATCTCTCTCGGCTGCCCCTCCTGAGATACAGCTATGGTAAACCACAAACTGCATGTCCAAACAGAAAGCACCAGCTCGCCGATGCTGCAGAGAGGTAAAGAGCTGGTACTTTGAAATTTTATTTTTTTCCTGTGGTGCAGCCCACAGCTTTAGGCCTCTTTAGTCAACTACATACTTTTGTTATTCTTAACTGGTTTTTAAGCCCGGGTTTTCTTGGACGAGTGTGTTGGTGGCTTTCTGTGACTGCACCTAAGTGAGACCTGGGCACACTGGCATTTACAAGGTTTTGTCTGTTTTGTTTCTTGCCCAAATTAACTGAGATAGATGGAGAAACAACCTGATATTTGTGCCAGACAGTACAAATCCCATTACTGTTTCATGAAAATTGTTAATTTTTTACCTCCAACTATTTTAATATCTTACAGTATTTTGGGGAAAAAAAGCAACAACCAACCCTGTACGTTTGTCCTAGGTCTGTGTTGGAGCAAACTGCTTATTAACTCTGTAAAAGATTTAAGTCTGCGTCACTTATTTAGACCATTACAATTCCCTTCTGTTTTCCCTGCAAAGTCTCGAGAGAGATGGAAGAAAACCGCTCTTTAATGTGTAACCAGGAAAGAAATTACACAGATCTATGCAAATTCTCTCCATACAGCTGGGGAAAATTACATCTGAAAGACTGCTATAAGGGAAGGTACCTGGCAAGGGTGAATTTCTTTCTAGATGAATGTACCTCATCTTGTTAATGAGTGAATTAGTGAGGAAATCAAGATTTCCTGGGGGGGTGGAGGGTGGGGTGGTGTCAGGGGACGCGATAGGGGGAGAAGAGAGAATCCAACAGTTTTCAAATCACTAAGTTGCATTTAAGTTTCGTGGCTGGATTTTAGACAGATGCTGATGACGTTGTTCTCTGTTAAGGGAACTGCTGGTACAAAATTTAAGAGAATGTAGTGTCACACCAACGCACAGATTATCTGTGACTGACGGCGGAGCTGCAGGCACGGCTGGGGAAAGAGAGATCTCCACTCCGTTCTTCAGCTGCGGACCGTTTGAGGGATGGGTGACAAGAGTTCGCCCTCCTCCTCGAAACGGGAGCCGTGACCACCTCTCTGTTTGCGTTACCCCTCGCTTTTGGTAAGAAACTAAGAGGTCTCGGGCCTTTTCACCGAAGGAACCGCTCCCCTCCTGTCACGGCGTCCAGTGCTGGGGCAGCCCGGGGCGGCTGCGCCGGGGAGGGAGCTGGGTGACCCCGGGGACAGCGGGGCGACGGGCCGGGCGGGGAGGCGGCCCAGCCCGGCGGCATCCCCGCCCCAGGGGACGGCGTTCGGCTGGTGGCCGGGCTTTGATCCCCGGGGGAGGTGCAGGCGGAGAACGGCGGAGAAGCGGGTGAGGCGCGGCGGGGGGGTGCTGTTGGGGTTCCCGCGGTCGCGGCGAGAGTTTATTTGTCGTTTTTCTCTCTGTCTCTCTCTTTTTATTTTTTTAATTGTTTTATTTTATTTTATTTTCCATTTATCTCTTTTGGGGCCGTTTATCCCCAAGTGGCGATACCCGGAAAGCTGCTCTAAAGGGCTCCGCGCCGGGATTGCAGGGGGTGTCGTGTGTGGTCCCTCCCCGCCCCAAGATGCCCAGGGCCGGAGGCCTGCGGAGCACAGCAGCCGCCCAGGGGAAAAGTGGGGAGAGGCTGGTTGGCTGGCAGGTCTCCTGGCAGGGACTGTGTGTATTTGAGATGGGTATGAGTTTTGTTTGGGGGCGGTGCGCTCTCGGCTGGCTCCGATGCACATAGAGGCCGTCGTGGCTTTACATCAGTTACCCGTGACATTTTCACTGCAGGTGGGCCTTTAGGGTTTTGTTCTTTGGGGTGGAGGTGGACGTCTGTGTGGTTGGTTGGTTTGTTCTTTTTTCTTTTTCTTTCTTTCTTTTTTTTTTTCTTTTCTTTTTTTCCTTTTCTGCTTTTTAGAGTCTGAAAGTAAGTGTTGCAGACTGGCTTTTGTTCCTATCAGAAAAGTAAAGGTTTAGAAAAGGGATCAGAAACGAGCATGTGATTCAGGAAGACTTGTGAAGGTAGATGTGAGTTCCTTCTGGTCTGCTTTACCCGTTGCTTATAGCTCTCAGTATTAAACATCTCTTAACTCACCATCAAGTGGTCATTTAGACTGAAGATACTATGCCCCACCAAATTGCTTTTCTGCTGTACATTCTGGGATGCGTTTCTGCTTTGATGGTTACCAATCTAGCTCTCATTTTACACTGCCTTTCATACCAACCAACTAGTTTGCTTTTTGGAGGAGCTGTACAAATCGTATGCAGCTTACACTTTCATTTTCTGCAGTGCAGGTGGAACCAGATTTCTGTGGTATTTAGTAAGTGAGTTTAAGCTAGTGTGCTTATTCCTAATATGTGCAAGTACAGTTATTCCCACTGCCACCATTTGGCCCACTCCAGTTTCTGCAAGTGACAAAACGAAGAGGTAAAGTGTGTGAAACAGGAAGAAATTACATCTTTTGGTTTTAAGTCTCAGAAGACTTCTTGCTTGTCACTGAAGTTTGCTCCTTTTACTGCTGAACAAATAAGTTAATTAGAATTTGAAGGGAACACCAAACACTGAGAGAAAAAGCTGCAATTCTGCATATCTGTACAAAATACTACCCAGGTTGTTTACACACCGGATGAAGAGTCTTAGAGTTGATTTTCAAGGGCAAAAGCAGCATTAAAATGCTGGTCAGCGTGTTAATGGATATTTATACAGATTTGGGCTTCTGAAAAAAATTATTTAATTTTCATATTCTGAGTTTCTTTTTGCTATCGGGATATAGCTTTTTTCATTTTGTTTAACTTTTTGGACCAGGTTGCCTTATTCAACAGTGTGGATTTCCCATCCAGCATCCAGACTTTCTGTCCTTGTTTCTTAGGTACAGATTTCAGGTTAAATCCTCATCCTGTTTAACAAGGATCTAACAACAAACATTAAAGTTTTTTTTTCAGTAATATCGTCAGTTTTTTGTCATCTTAACATCTGAAAATATTGGTCTTTGCATATTTACTCAGGTAAATGGGTTTGAGAATTCAGAAACACCTCTATCCTGTACCTCCTGACCCCGCGCAGCTGAACCGTGGGAGTCATGGTGCCAAACTGTGCTAGGGGAGATGAGTATGGTTATTATTTAGTTGCTCTGAAAACACATGGGAATAATCAGTGCTCAGGAGTCAAAAGGTTGCATAATTACACTGTTTTCTTTCCACTTGCATAATTCGAACCAGGATGCTACATTTGTGGGCGTGATTTGAATTGCAGAAATTTTATGTTAAGGAGCTTCTTAATGTCCTCCTGGTTTAGGCTGTGAATATTTTTTTTTTAAATTACTATTGGGCCACATTAATTCTATTCTACTGATGTTTTTATTCACATATTCTTATTTCTAAAGGAGTTACAGTACTCCTTAAAGTCAAATGCTAATCTGAGTGGCTGTCTGGCATCCAACCATGAATTGCTTTAGCATCAGTTTTCTGCTTTGAGGGAATTTGGGAAAGCATGGTGGACACATGGCATCCTTCCTGCAGAAGGATTTCTTCACAGAGAAATAGTTATTTATTATCTAAAATTTCAATGTTTCATGATAGAAAACTGTCAGGACTCATGTAGTCCAGCCACAGAAACATAAAAGTGGTTAATGACAGTGTTAAGAGCAGAGTTTGTAGCTAGGGAACTTCTACTGGTTCTGACATGCTGGAGTTTGGTTTGTATATTACAAAACTTGGTATGATGGAAAGTTTTTTGGTTTGGTTTGGTTTTTTTCCCATGAACAGTATAACTCATGGTTAAGATATCTATTGCTTAATCTTATAAAATTGTATCAAAGTTTCACCCCAGCATAAGTGAGAAAAAATGGAGATAAAGGTGCTGCAGGCTAGTTCATTAATTTTATGAGCAATTTTTATGCCAGCAGCTTTTAGTTTCTTCACAGCCTTATTCTGCCTTTGTAGTTTCTTCCCATTTTTCACTGTTGAGGAGGAACACCATCCAGTTTTGGCATGTTCAGGATGCAGACCCGAGTGCTTGGGATTGCTCTGTAGCCTGTGTGGAGGTGCTGGAGCCTCCAGAAAGAGGAGGTGAGTCTCTAGCTCCTGTCCCTTTGTCACTCTTGGGGACAGATGCTACTTGCAGCAGGTACCTATGCAGAGGGATGTGGCTAGCAAGGCAACTTGTGCTGTTGAAATATTTCTTCCAACAAATATTTCTTTGAGGAGAAGGCTGTGGTTTCCGCAGAAGAGTTGTGTTGTCTTATTTGAGCCACATCATGTTAAGGTGGAGGGCTAAAAGTACAGATTGGTGTGGCTGTACATGCTCAGTCTGTAGTCTTCTTGCTGGACTGTGCCTGTGCCTGTGGTCTTAGGCAAATCCCTCTCAGATTCCTTTTCCATAGTACATTGCTGATATTTTCCAGATCTTTTTGAGTCTTTAGCATTTATGTTGCCAGGGCAGAGTGATCATTTTGGGTGAATGATGCTCTAGAAGGGGGAAAAGTGTACCTTAGCATCATATAATCGTAGACTGATTTGGGTTGGAAAGGACCTTGCAGATCATCTAGTTCCAACCCCCCTGCCATGGGCAGGGACGCTTCCCACTAGACCAGGTTGCTCGAAGTCCCATCCAGCCTGGCCTTAAACACTTCCAGGGATAGAGCCTCCACAGCTTCTCTGGGCAACCTGTTCCAGTGTCTCACCACCCTCACAGTGAAAAATTTCTTGCTGATATCTAAACTAAATCTGCCCTCCTCAAACTAGTGCTGTGACATGGTGTGGTAGACATGGGGCCTTGACTGTCATCAAGCCTGCCCTGGCATCTCCACAGTAAAGAAGCATCATGGCAAAGTACTTGGCCCTGCCACCAGGGGATTGCTGGCAAATTTTTTTTGCCGAATTTGTGCAAAATGAGTCTTTCTGCAGACATAAATACTTGTTCCGGTTCTGTCAGTGTGACAAAGAGACATCCTACCCATCTCCCCCAGGTTTGCTCCAAGTACAGCTCTGTGCTGTGTATGTGCTGACCGTACTTGTCTGGGAGTGACCTGTGGACCTATTTGCTGTCCTTCAGTTCTGGTTTTGTTGTGTGTCACTTCCTGCACACAAATTTCAGCTGTGACATTCTTGCTGAAGACTGGGGTCTTAAAAGTAGGTGATTGCATATCGTTGTATATCTTAAAAAATGGCACTGCCAGGTTCCAAGGTTAGAAACTGTCTAGTACTCTGTAGCTTGTATTCTTAGTTTACAGCTGAAAGTAAGTTCAGCAAATATGCATGGTCACGCTTAAACGATATTGTACAGGGCTGCCTAATTTGTATTTTATGTAGACCTTGCCACCTAACTGTCCAGTTTTTAGGAAGTTTGTGCAAATTTAGAGGTGCCCGGGAACCGTTGTCTCTTGGTCCCTGTGACTGATGTCCAGAGTGCTTTGCTTGAAGCTTCTCTTGGCATCAAAATGTCTGTAACAATACCAAAAGTGCATTAGCAACAATAAAAATGTGCTTTTTACAAGCAGAGAACTTTCATACAGAATATTCTGGCTTTTTGAATCCCTTTTTTATGAAATGTTTTACTAGCTTTGACTTTGGTATTACACTGAATATTAAAACTGAAATATAAGTTATCTTGATGCAGTCACTTTTACCTTTCAATGTGCCTTTTTTGCATAAGATTTTAAGCAAGATGACCCTGATAATGTGCTCTCAAAAAATGGAATATGATGCATGTGAGCTAATTAAGAAATGCCAGTTTGAAACTGTTGCCCTTTAAAAAATGAAGATAGAGCAGGATTTAAACACCCCAGCTGCTGCCATCCTAATAGCATTAGCTCTGCAGAAATGAAGCTGAAGCTTTGACTTTCATCAGGCTGGACATTGAGAGGCAGGGGGAGGGACGTGCAAGACGAAGTCCTGTTGTTTGTGTTCAGAGTGATGGCTTCATCATTGCTTTCTGTTGCCCTTCCCTTCTGCTTGTAATCTGTCTTGGAAAGAGGGAGAGAGACAAGTAAAACTCTCAAGCAAACAAATAACCCAGCTGGAATAACCTCCGCACATACCTACTGGGAAGGCAGGTTTTGTGATCTGATGCATCACCAGATGTGAATTATTTGCGATTATTAATCATAAATTATGTGATTATTAATCCATATGAAAACTGTAGAACTCTGCACACAGCTTTTTTTCCCTCATAAACAAAACTTCAATTATCCAGACAAATCAACAGAAAAATCCAAGGTATTTGTATCATTTAGCCTATCAGCTAAGCTTAAGTGTAAGAATATATTCATGAGGAAAATATTTTATTTACTCTGTCAGTTTGGATTCAGCACGGCAAAAAATAAAATTATACAAGACATTTTGAGAGTTGTGTTTGCAAATAGATAAACCAGAAACAAACATAAGCAGCTTTAGGTATGACTCAACATGCAGCTCAGCAGCAGGCGTAGTAGGAATCCTTAGAGTGGGCTTCCTTCAAATAATAGATTTAGTGCATTTACGTAAGTTCTGTTTGAAGTCTACAGGCATTAAATAGAAATTCCGAATGAGGACAGATTTTTTTTTTCTACTTTACAAAAAAAATTGAATCATTGCAGTAGCAGAAATTTCAGAGGTTTCTGCTTTAAAAGGAGGTTATTTTATTTTTTCATTATTTTTTACTCATACTTAGGAATAAGAGCTTTAAAGTGATGCTTGTTTTTAATGGCATGAAATGTTTTTCATGTATTGCTCTGGACTGTAAATTCTCTGAAGGCTCCTCATGTTTTTTCTTACATAAATGGAAGTGTAGCTGAGAGTTGTTCATCTGAAGGCCCTGGATGAAGCACCCTGTGCCTTAAAAAGGAGATCAGGATCTGAACTTTCCTTTTGTTCTTGTAAGCCTTGGAGAGAGGGAAATGGTATGGGCAGACTAGGGCATGTCTTAATAGCTTGATTATATAGACAATATTGATTTTGTAAAGGTAACTCTAATGGGGTATTTTTTAGATAATCACGCAGCAGGTAAGAACACATTCTGAGTAGGAATAGGTAGGTGTCACAAATGGATAGATACTTTGACAGCAGCAGTTCAGCTTCTGTTGACCATCAGTCCAAAGGCGGCTTCCAGTCTTCAGGCTCTTTGCAGAAAGAGGACAAAGGCTGAGGGAGTACCTGGGACTCCCACACGGGGCAGCTGTGTAAATAAAACCTTTCTTGAAAGTGGTGGGCCTCAGTGGTACCAAAACTATCAGTTTTCTAGGTAGTTGTGTGATTCTAGTTATGGTTTGGGGCTGGGATTATGTTTTGTTATTTTTTGGAGTGGAAGTTGAGATCTGATTAGCAGACATGGTTGAACTTTTGGTAAGTCACTGATGACTACCGTCCTTGCCTGTTAATGATTCTCTTTCTCTTATACCAAGTAGAGATCCTCATCTCTAGTTGTTGTGTTAAAACAGGTGAAGAAGGTTTTCTTAACAAGTTTACATTGCTTTTCTCTGTAAACAAAAGGGTTTGTAATTAAATAATTACTGAATTAGGCAGTGCTTTCACATACCATGTTTTGTGCTTGATCTGTTTTCTGTAGTTTTTCATTTTTCTGGCATGGTGCTGATAATAGATTGGGAAATCAAAGACTTGGTAATCACTTGGCACTACTTAAAACACTATGATTCTCTCTTTTAAGTTCTTATGGGGTGTAATCTGTTGTAGGTATTGAATTTTCCAAATTAATATCTCTTTTCCTCTGTCTTCTTCTTGGCTTAATGGGTTGAGGTGTATGTGCACATGTGCATCTGTGCATCACGCTGATGAGTGCTCTGTAAGGATAAGTTTGCTTGTTTTCCCTTAAAAGAGGGAGTTAACAGATTTTGTAACACACCTCGGTATTGGTACCACATAGTCTGGGGAAAAAACGTGATGTGCAACTGTGCAGAGAGCTCTGCAGGCACACACTTAACTGCAGGCAGACTTGGACCTCCATGCCAAGCCTTGTGTCTCTCAGTTGAGAGCTCTGGGTCCGAGAGAGGAGGGGAGGAGGAGGGATACAGGTGGGCAGCAGAAGAGTTGAGACAGGGGGATCCCAAAGTCTGTCTCCTCTTTGAAGGAGAGGATACCTGCTATTCAGGAACTAGGAACGCAGTGTGATGTGATGGGAGTATGAAACCTGGCTACTTTATGATAACAAGTACTATGGTCCCGCTTTCAGTACCAAAAAGACTGTGAAGAGAAAATGAGTCACACTGTCAGCTTTTAATTTTGGAAAATGCTCTGTTGTGTCCCTGATGGCTTGTTACAGGGAGGGAGGGAAAAAGTTAAAAGGTGAATGTGCCACTAGACACGCTGGAATATTGGATCATACTTCAGCACTGCACACAGTGCTGTCTGCTAATTCCCAAGCTGATTCCTTACATTTTGCCTTTCATCAGTTACGCGTTTTTTAGGTGGCAACCTCTAAAAAAAGTTGTGAGGGTGCTAAATGTGGAGCTAATCCTTTAGACACTCTTCTTGAGTTACTTGTTAAAAAAAGCAGATGTTGCAGATGTCTCTTACCTTTTTTCTGGTCTCTTTTTTTTATTTTTTTTTTTCCCCTCTGTGTCTCTCTTGTTAACTTTGTGAGGGTGTAAAATTTGAAGTTTGGCCTTAGCAGGAAGCTGATAATGTGCATGAAAAGAAAATACGGTGTACCTCTTGCAGCGTAAGATAAACACTGCTATCGGCTTCATCACTGTTCAAAGCTCTTGTTCATCCAAATTTCTGCTTGGAGCAGTTCTAGAAGTCCTGGGGCTTTATGGTCTGGCATGGGAGAAGAGTTGGTCCTCCCTGTACCTACAAGTGATGCTTGTGGTGAGTCTTTAAAGAGACATGAGCCTCAGCAGCTGGTTGCAGCACCGACAGGCTGTCACTGTCTCCTGAGCAACAGGATGAATTGTGCCCGTATCCCAAGGAATGCATTAGGTTTAAAAATACGTGGGTTTATTTTACTCCCACCACCAGTACATTATTAATTTAATTGCTCTTCAGTTTCTGAAGAATTTTGGAGGGGACAGGGAGGGGGTGGAAAGATCTATTTTAAACTGCCCTCTTCTTTAATTCATGTCTCATTTGTGATGCATTTTTACCACTGGCACTTTGTGATTCAACTGCCACTTCTAAATGTCATTTACTTGAATAAAAAATGAAATTACATTTCTAAGTGTGACATAAGCACTGAAAGTAGTAACAGAATCACGAAGCACTGTTTGAACAGCAGCTTTCCCAAGACAGGAGGGAGGGTTTATGAAGTCCAGGGTATGTTGTAATACAAGTATAGCAAAAATATGCAAAATCACTTGTTTGCAGGTTTTCCCACCTCCCAATGGGCTTTTTATTAGGGAAATACCTTCTTGCAAATCACCCATACTAATTAAAAATGGATGAACAGTATTTGGTTATCTCATGTTCTCTGACATTGATTTGTGTTTCTCATTGAAATCAGTAAGCCATATCTGAAGAATGTCTGCTCCCATGCCTTGAAAGGGGGTTTGCTGGACTCCAGTAAGTTTTTGGCAGGTTTAATACCATCAAAAGCTTTTTCAAAAGATTGTTTGACTCAACTTAAAAGCTCATGTTGATGCAAACCTCTCATCCTTTTGCCAGTAAAAGAGATAAAGGAAGACATTTTGCATTCACATGTATTCTTGGTATTCAATAAAGCAAAGTACGTTATGTAAAGAGATGGACCAGCTCTCACTTTTTATAGTCCCAGTTTCTTCAAAATCAAAAGAGGGACCATACAGTCATTTTAAGTAATGAAATGAAGGTCTGCTGGATCTTCCTTTTGATACTGTATGTTTAAATTGTTGTTAGTGAATTCTATGTGAATCATCATTGGCTTTGATACAACAGTGTGACAATATAAATCCAGAATTCCCACTGATCCATGGACTGAACCACATTTGTAAGCCTTCAGGTTCCATTTTATTTATCAGAAGGTTCAGTTATTTACAGTCTGCTGAGGTTTTTCCATCACTGATGCCTTTATCCTAAAGAAGAGAGAGAAAAAATGGTGATGGGTTAATTATCGTCTGTTACTAACTCTCAGTAGTTGTTCTCTAGGTAGCAATTTGGGCACCTATTAAGAATGTGCCTATTGGTGTCCATCAGCAGTAACTCTGTGTGTGCACACACACTGTACATGGAAGTGTCCCAGTGTTTCCATGAGCTATGCTATTTTCGAACCTTGCAGCTGATGTTTTGCTCTCTGTTACTTGGCATCGGTAATAAATGCTTCCTGTGGCTTCAGGAATTTGGGCTTTTTGGTTGCATATGAATGTGTGTGTCTTGCTTTTTCCTACTTGCGTGTGCAGGCATAACCCCTGGCCATGGTTCAGACTGGGCTGGCCACTAAAACAAATGACAGATGCTCTCTTTTACCTCTCTCCTCTTCAGAGAGGAATAAAAATTGAGAGAGCGAGAGAGAGACTGACGAGCTGAAACTAAACTACTTTAAGGAAATATTAATAACAAGAGAAATATAATTAAAAAATAATGAAAAATGTATATGGAAATATATATGGTGAAATATATATATTTAAAAAAGGAAATATAGATAATAATGAAATACAGTATATACAAAACTCTATCAAGCTCCCAGGATTATGATCATGTCACTGGCAGGAAAGTCCAAGACTGGACTGGATTCCACATCTGGATTCAGGAACACACAGATTGGGATCAAAGGCAGATGAATAGACAGAATCCTTTTCAGATTATGGCCATTGAAGAAAGAGAGCTAACTCTTNCCTCTTCAGAGAGGAATAAAAATTGAGAGAGCGAGAGAGAGACTGACGAGCTGAAACTAAACTACTTTAAGGAAATATTAATAACAAGAGAAATATAATTAAAAAATAATGAAAAATGTATATGGAAATATATATGGTGAAATATATATATTTAAAAAAGGAAATATAGATAATAATGAAATACAGTATATACAAAACTCTATCAAGCTCCCAGGATTATGATCATGTCACTGGCAGGAAAGTCCAAGACTGGACTGGATTCCACATCTGGATTCAGGAACACACAGATTGGGATCAAAGGCAGATGAATAGACAGAATCCTTTTCAGATTATGGCCATTGAAGAAAGAGAGCTGACTCTTTGATCCCTCAGCTTTTATGCTGAGCATGGGGCAGATGGAATGGAACACCCTGTTGGTCAGTTTTGGGTCACCTGTCCTGTCCACTCCTCCTCACAGGTGCAACCTCTCCTTGCTCTTCCGCTTCTAGCCCTCTAAGGGGACAAATAACGAAGTTAGCTGACCTTGGTTGTTATAGCAATAAGTATAAGCAAGAGCCTCTCTGCATACCATTCCTTGGTATTCACTATAAACGTCAGGCCTTATCTCTGCTAGAAGTTGATACTGTCTGAAAAAATATGCTGTTAATTTCAGAGAGTTAGAAGAGCTTTAATTGAGAAGTAAAACTACTGAAAAGAAACGTGGTTCTGTTTTTCCTTAAACCAGGACACACCTGGTTGTGCCAGGAACACAAACGTTTGTGCAGCATGTGAGTAGAAGCTGACAGAAGATCTATCCACCATCTTGAATGAAAAGTGTTTACAGCAGTACAAGTTTTGTGTAAATGGGAACTAGCACCCCAAAAGCTTCTCCAATTTCCTCTTTTTAAAGTTTATTAACACCTTTTCCTTTACAGCTCTTAACTTGCCTTGTATTCATGGGAGAGACGAGGTCTGGGTCTTGCCTCCGGACAACTTGCATATGACATCCTGTAATAAAACTTCTTCAAACAACAGAATATCGGAAAAGGCCAAATATCAGCACTGCTCTGTATATATGCAACAGTGCTTGAAAAATGTATGTGTAACTGATTATCTCATTGCCAAGGTGGGGATTCCTATGTAACTCTATGACTAGATAGTTGTCCACAGTGCATGAGCTTAACTTCCTTGGAAAACTTATGCCCCTCTTAAATTTCCTGTTAAAACCAGGAGGGGAAGAAGTTCAACTGACATAAAACTGTGCTGAATGAGTAATTCCCTTTGTGGACTCTCTGGAAAAGGACCTTTTCAGCCTTCTCTGGGGATGCCTTTGGAAAAAGTTGAGTTCTCTTAAAGTTTTTTACTAAATCAATAAATAAGTTAATAATAGAGCACAGTTGCTGATCATAAACCGTGGGAATTTCCTATACTCACATTTCAGCCAGAGGATAAATTTCTCACTTAGAAAGGCATACACTGCCTTTGTCTACTCCTCAATATCCAGTCTCTCTCTCAATTCTAGGGTTTCTTATCAACAAAAGACAACCAAAACCCTCCCTAGCCCTGCCTGTGATGCCTACAGAAACTTGTCTGATTTGTCTACGAAACATGCAGACAAGGGTGTGAGAACCCATCCCCTTTGTGATTATCTCCTGAGCCTTCTAGGCTGCTCTAATCCCCAGGGAGGAGCTTTGTTTGGAGCTTTAAATTGACCCTAAACTTGCCCAAATTCAGGCAGAAGCATTCCTTTAATTCCCCTGGCAGTCGTATGGTCCTTTGTCGGCTAATATTGCCTTATATGGCCTGTTTGGAGACTACAACTCCCAGGAACCTCCAGTCTTTAAAACCTTGACTTAATGGCAAAGTAATGATAGTACAGCTCTCTGGATCAGCACATCCTGAAGCAACGTTTTTGGGGGGTTTTTTGTTATTGAACAGTTGCTTTGATATTAGTCTTCCCGTGATTCCACTGCCTCCACTGTGTGAAGGAAAGCTTGGAAGTGTGAACCACAGTCACCCAAAACCCTAGAAACTTGAAAAACTAAGTATATAAAGTTTGTTTATTTATTAAGTATATAAAATATAGTCACCTTTTACATTTCATGTTTTATGCTTCGTTTGGGTTGGTATCCTACTTAGATTATTATTCTTTTGATATAAAAATAAAGAGAAGCAAGTATGGCAAAACAGTGACAAGATTTTTTTTGCTCTCTCTTTTTATCCCTATTTTAGGAAGGCATGAGGTGCGATCCTGGACAACAGCTGCCAAGAAAACCTTGTGTCTCCTGTGGCAAAAAGTGAAAGTGCAGCTAATGCTAAGCATGTCTTTCCTTGTGGCTGTTTGTTGGTATTGCAAGAGGCTATACAGCTTTCTAGCACAGCTGCTGAAAAGGTAGGTTTTTATCATGCAGACTTTATTCTTCTGTGCTGTTGCCTATTTTGAGTAAATATTGACCTTTAACCACTCCTCTTTGACACCTGTTTTATCATTTGGATTTCAGGTGGAGCAACTACCTTCAGAGAAAACTCATAAGTAATCTTTTTGTTTTCATTCTGTATTCTTTAACCCCCTCCACCACTGCTACCCTTTAAATGCAGAACACTAGAAGGTAACTAATCTATAAATTAATCTCGATTTAGGGAATGTCAGTGTGCTGACAGAAGTTGATCTGCTTGGTTATAGTGTGAGAGAATGGAAAGGAGAGACAAAGCAGGCCAAACACATGAGGGAGGTAAGAATTTAAAATTTAATTTCTGCATGAGGATGAGGGAGAAGTTAGTGGGAAAGGAATAGCACTCCCAGCACAAGCAGCTGCTTCAGCTACCAGAGCCTGCTACACTGGCTGGCTAAAGGAAAACAAAAGGGAGAGCATGAACATAAGTCTAGATAAAGATTGCAGTAGGGAAGGTCAAACCATAGATCAGATTTTAGCCATTCCTCTTCTACAAATTCCCCCTTGTAGCACCAATGACCAATGGTGTCTTTATCAGGAAAAATCACCCCCAGTACTACAGCCCAAATAATTTGGTCTTGCGCACTACCTCTCAGCCAGCCTTTGATTTAAGGCAAAAACTCCCATTCCATGGAAGAATGAAACAACACACCCATTTCTCTTCCAAGCTCCCTGTGACAACAGCCAGTGCTTGGCATTCTCCCCAGCTGCCACTGAGGCCCCTGTCTGGCTGTATTGGCCACAGTTGGAGGCAGAAGCGCACATCTGTCCTGTGCCAGATGTGAGAGGACCAGTGCCATCCCCTGCCTGCACACAACCCCCGTCTGCTCCAGCTCTGCATACCAGGACACGTTGTGCTCCTTGGCTGAAGCACTTCTGTGCCACCACCTTCCCCTGCATCAGCATCCTCCTCTGCCCAAGGCAAGTCTAACTACACTGAGCAACTCCTGCTGCCTCGTATCACATATAGTTAGGACTAACAAGCTACTAATGTCACAGTTAACATCCATGTCATCTTCTGTGTCCTGATCAGCTGCTGTGGGGTGGCTGGAGACATTCTTGGGGTGCACAGGGAGGTAGCAGCCTCTGCTGCATGTGGGCATTGGCTAATCCCTGATGCTGCTCTTTTCCCATTCACCTTATTTTTTTTCATCTACATTTTTTATTCCTTTGCACATAAGGGGGTTTTTTTGCGTGGCCCTTTTATTTTTTGCAATTGTTTCCCTCTTGTATCTTTGAGCTGCTAGCTGTGACTGCCTTAATTATTATACCTCTCATTGAATTTTTATTTTATTCCTCTTACTTTTCAAAAATGGGATCATTTCTCTCAGTTTAGTAAGTTTTCTTCCTAACTGTGACTCAAGGTGACAGACTTGTGCTGCATTGAACCAGGCTTTAGGTCATAGATAGCTCAACTCCTGAGCCAAGGATCCACTAAATGGTTCACCAATGCTAGCTACACTGTTTTCTGTCACCTCACCAATGTGTTGGTGTGCGTATATGCTTACTCCCTATAAGCAGAAATGGCAGCTGCATTTCCTGTAAAAGCTGTATATTAATGCCTGTGCAACGGGCTTTTGGTAGCTGTAATGGAGGCAGTGTGACAGGGGGCATGGCAGGAGCAGTAGTGCTCTCCAAAGGTCCCTGACCAGTGCCTTGGTGTTGGAGCAGTACTACATTACTCTAACTCATGAAGGTCATGGGTCTCCAAGAGCAACATGTGTTTAAAACTCTCTGTTTCAACTGTGCTAAGCCTTAGTCACCAAGGAAGGCTCAAAAACTGTGGGCTGGATTTTTACTTTTCCCATAAAGCCTATAGCTAGAGTAGGTATATCGGTAGTAGAGTGGTAGTATCTGCTATAAAAAAACTTAGAGTCCAATCTAGTGAATCAGCTAACTGTGACATTACATCCTTGTATCCTCACGATGTGGCATTTCCAACCAGCGTAAGACAAAGGTAGCACTGGTGCCATATTTCTGATTATCTGATGATGGTGGGGGACACTGACCATGAGATGCTGAGAGAGATCAAAAAGGCAGAGAGGACAGGAGATGCAGTAGCAATGAGAGACGCCAACTAGCCATCTGCACCAGCAGCAGCTGTGGGGTTGAACTTGAAGGTGCTGCCAATGGCTGTCTGGTGGATCAGCTTTTCAGGGAGACTCCAGAAAAGGAAGTTATCCTTACCTTGGTCCTGAGTAGTGCACGGGATCTGCCTCAAATATTGCTTTCTAATTTCTGTTGCTGTTCTCTGAAACAGGAGATAGCACATACTAATATTCAACATCCATGTAAGAACAAACAAAGCAAAAAAAAAATTATTACAATTGCATCCACCTACAGACAGGTCAGCTCCATAAAAACGAGGAAGTATGTTAAAGAGAACCTAAAAGACAGCTAAGAGACTTGAGTATTTACCATGTATTTGACATACATGTTGCTTTAGTTCATGGTATTGGAATCACAAAGCAAATGCATACCAAGAAGGACTTAGGAAAGGGTAAAACAAAACTAAAAAAAGAAGGTATTGTTCAAAAACCTTGCATCATGTCCAAATGATGAACAGAGAAAGGATCCAACTTTGCCAGATTAAATTTTAGGGAACACAGGAATGCCAAAAGTGTCCAGAACAAGACACAACAGGGCCAAAAGTGATTTGGAGGGACAAGTAATAAATGACAGCAAAACTTCTGATAAACGTGC
Organism: Nycticryphes semicollaris; assembly: GCA_013400055.1. Lineage (NCBI taxonomy): Eukaryota > Metazoa > Chordata > Aves > Charadriiformes > Rostratulidae > Nycticryphes > Nycticryphes semicollaris. The sequence goes on from VXBJ01000397.1 coordinate 263,603, forward strand.
AAACACATACTGGGTGACAAGCCTTTCAGAAAGAAAGATGTTAGATGATCAGAGCTGAACAAGAGACTCAGGGGAGTCTAGTGGATGGGTGGTTATATCAAGTAGAGGTTATCACAGTAAAGAGCATATTTGAGAATGAGTTCTCATGAGATCCTTAACCAGTCTAATGTGCTTGCTGTTCCCCAAAAGGGGTAGTTGCTCACTTGTCTTGTCTCTCCCTTCTCCTCACCTCATTTTAGCTCAACGGTCCCTCTACCTTTTTTTTTTTTGTGTGTGCTGGCTCTTACATCTTTTGTTGGATGTGGGCCATCAAGGCGGTGAGCTGATAGAGACATCTGAGCTTGCTGAAGCAGCAAGAAGTTCCCCCAGGCAGGAGGGATTCTGTAGGTTTACGATTATCACATCCAATGCAAAGTAAGAGCAGGGGAGACTGTGCAGACACGTGGTGTTGGGACTGGGTGAGGAAGCAATTGGGGTGAAAGAGGACCAGGAATTGAGACCACCTTCCTGCCCCCTTCAGGAAGCAAACTGAGATTGATGCAGCAGCCTATGTAACTGCAGAGTCCTCTTTCTAAGGTAATTCTCTGCCAGTTTATTGATCTGAATTGTCTTGCCAAGGTGCCAAATGAGAGCCAGAGGTAATGCAGATGAAATACAGAGAGTGTGTAGCTAGAAGAAGTGCCATCCACTTCAGCACATGGCTGCCAGATGTGTGCAGCCTCAGGTCGCCATTGCACGATGGATTCAGGTCAGTGTATGGAGATGTTTCAGCCAAAAGGAGTTTTCTCCAGATGCCTGTTCCTGCCCTTTTGCTGCTCCATCCCATCTGTCAGCATGAGTTGTAAAGTGGTCAGGGTTAAAGCTGTTATGGTAAAGAGGTCTTCACTGATCTGTTCTGTTTGGTTGACCATCTGAATGTTTACACTAACGACAGTGGAAAGACTGGAGCAAGTTGCTGGGTTTGGAGAGAGTGCAGAATGACTCTTAGGGGGCAGTGGCAGTGTAAGGTGTTTACAAAAACTATGAAGTTGGAACATTTTTGTGTATACAAAACTTATAAATGTACTCGCTCTTTCCCCTAGCCTCCTCTTATGAGTAGTTTGGAATTGGACTCCAGTTCAACATGGGTGTGGTCCAAGTTTTAAAATGTTTATTGCTAATTTTTTGGGGTCTTTTTCTAGGCATATGAAGAATTGTTTTGGAACTGTCATATCAAATATCTGCGACGAGTCAGGAAGGACAACTATAGTGTACTAAGAGCAGTGATTTTTCAGATATTCAGCCAAGGCATTCCTTTTCCATCGTGGATGAAGGAGAGAGATATATTAAAGGTAAAATTCAGTTCCTAAATGAATGTGATTCAGGTGACCTTGCATTGCAGAAGGAAGCTTTTCAAAGTGTGAAAACTTATGAGTCTGATATGGAAGTAGAAGAGAATCATTATCAGAAGTTAAAGAGAAGTTTTGCAAACTCTTTGAACTACAACTAATTGAAAAAATGTCCCTGATCTAAATTTAACAGTGAATGTGACTCTAAATGGTAAAAAAAAAAAAAAAAAAGTAGATTATAAGTGTTACTGCCACCTTGCTAGATGTCACTCCCTTAACACAAAAGGATATTTCAATCCTCCTCATCCATATCCATGCAAAGTCAAGTGGTTCATTTGGGAGCCGCTGAACCTGTTACTGGAGCAGCTCCAGGAGCTCCAGCAGGAGACAGTGGCAAAGAGGTGGGCAGCTGTAGCTAGTGCCTGTGGGGAGAAGGTGTCTGTAATCCTAAAAACCTCACTGAGTTTGGGTGTATCCAGCTTCTCCAGAGTGTGGCTTATGTACTTTGCTGAGCATATTTTCTTCTCTTTTTGGCTGACCCTGTTATAAAAGAGTCTTAAGGACTTGGCAGTCAAAGGGAGCTTCGTTCTTAACATTTGAGTTGTTCTGGAGCCCATTTATAATTTTTATTTGAACTGTACACTCAGGGGATAGAATTACATAATAAATCATAAATTTAATCATAATTTATAACTCGTGTATATATATAACGTGTGTAGACAAATTTATATAACTTTATACTCAACTTCTTGTTATGGTTATGATCTCCACTTAATTAGGTTTTGGTTTTTCTTCCCCAGCTCCCTGAAAAGCTTTTGTATTCTCAAGGTTGCAACTGGATTCAGCAATACAGTTTTGGGCCAGAAAGATACACAGGTCCCAACGTCTTTGGTAAATTGCGCAAATGTATGGAGACATTAAAGACCAATGTGAGTATTTAGGAGATGGCTTAGGGAAATAAAAACACCGAAAAGTAGGTTGAGACAGAGTTAGGGAACCGCTCCTTGTTACTTGGCATTCTATGGCAGTCAGCCCCACTCCCACGTTCAGGGGTCTGTGCTGCCACACAAAGCCATTGCCTCTCCTGCAGGGGGATCTGGTTTGTGGGATTCTGCTAAGTTATGTCCTCGGGGTCCCCCTGAAAATTAGGGAGGCCATCCTCCCCACAGCTGTTAGTTGCTGCACGGTTTAGTAGCCTCAAAGCCCTCTGAAACAGAGCTAAAAAATCAGCCTGACAAGACCTTGCACCTTCCTTGAACTCCTCAGGGGTTTCTGTGTGTCTGCAGCTGCATGTTCCTATTTGTTCTGGCCCAAGCTGTCCCCAGTGCACCACCACCCTCTCCTCCCCATCTTTCTTCTGATGGACACTTGCTTTGTATCCTCTCCTGGGTCACAGTCATCAAGTGGATACTGGTGTTTGCTGGTGTTTAGGTTTTGACCAAGATGAGGTTGTAACCCTTTTCTGAAGGCATGCATTAGCCAGTATATCAGATCTTAAACTGTCANTCAAGAAGCCACAGACACACTTATATAGTTCTAGAAACAAAGCAAATAAAATATTTTATTTATAAATAAATAAATAATATAGTACTAAAAAGAGAGGGAATAGAGAAAATAGAGATCTGGTCCTTGCCCCTTGCCTGCAACCTTGCTGTGCCACAGTGACAACTGCCTATTGTCTTGAGACCTGCCTGGTGGTTCCTGCATGCACATACCATTTTGTTCTGCTTGCTCTTTGCATTTGCCAGTGTTGGGTTGTTTGGCTTTTACTTTTAACTTGTTGTAGGCCTTTTAAATTACTGTTAATCCCTTAGCATGAAGCATTTAAACTGGATGTTTGTACAGAAAAATGTTTCAAGTCCACACCATGAGCCAACCATAGAAATCACAAGTAGTGGCAGAGCAGCTGTATGATGTATTATGCTGTTATTGGGTATGAGCTCAAGCTCCCAACTTCATTTTATTTTTATAAACATACCAGTGAGATGGATTTTTGCCTGATTTCACTAACAGAATTCTCTGTTGCCTTTCCTGGCTCCATCATTCTCTTGTGGGCTGCTGCCTGCAGATGCTGTTGTGTCTGGGGCATGTTAGGTAATAGGGCTTTACTCTTAGGGCACGCTTTTCACTTAGGTAGTAGAGATCCTCTAGTAAAGGGACATTAGTGGTTCATCTGCTTGGTCTCATTTATAACCTGTAAGGAAGGTCTTGAGGAATTAATGAGGAGATGGGGGGGATCTATTTCTCGATTTACTATTCATGGGTGTTAGGTTTATTTTTTTTTTTAATTGCAATTCACAGTTTATGGCCACTTCAACGTATAAATGACAAGAGCACAGAATTAACTGAAATTAATTTGAATTTGAGTCATTGACCATCATCTCTTATGGTATTCCCAAAAAAACTCACAGTTCCTGATGACTCCTTTTAGCCACTGTGTTTAGTACTGGGTGCTTTAAGCTTTCTAATTTGGTACCCAGTCCAACATTGTCTCCTGTATGGCCCATGTTCTGGATGTGAGCTCTGGCTTTTGAACCCTAGAGCAACAGATAGGTCAGAAGCTCTCATTATCGACTGGGAGCAGAACAAGAAATTCCTACCCCATTCATGTCCCATGCAAGTTTTTGTCTTGTCCCTTCTTGTGCAGCAAACTTACCTTGACTTCATGCGGCAGAACACACTAAAGACATATAAATGTGTACAGCTGATACATTCTGGCTTGTTCCTTTTAATTGGCACACATCTGAATTGGGCTCAACATCTACATAATTCAAGCTAGAACAGCTTTAACATAAAGAGTACTATAGAGGACAATCACTGAATTTTGGAAGATGTAAATGAAGAACATGTGTCATCAATTAATCTAACCTTTTCTGATGACTTAGTGTCTATGTCTGATGCGCCCACACAGATTTCCTGCAACTTTCTGAGGTCCTTTTTGTGGTTACGCCCCTTTCAGACTTTCTTCTGAAAATGATACCTGGATTTTCTACAGTGGTGGTAGGTGGCTTTTGTATAGGGGATTTACATTTGCTTTCACATAGACTTTCATTAGCATCCAGATGCTTGGAGCTGTCTGTAGCAAATAGGTTCAGCTGGATAAATGGAAACTAAAATGAGTAAGGATTCAAATTTCACTGTAGATCCAGAAGAGCCACCTGCTTATTTGCACCACCATTTGGCTACAATAATGGTAAAGTAGAAACTGGCAATTGTTCCGGGTTTGGAATCTTTTTGATTAAATAGCATTCTTAATAATCTGATTGATATTCTTCTGTGTGCTTTCCAGTGGATTGAAATAAGTGCTACTAAAGGTCATGAAGAAAGAGGAAACATGTGTAATACACTCTTTTCTGATGAGAGCAAGGAGCACAAACTATATGAAGCCATAAAATTCATCATGCTCTACGAAGTCGTTGAAGCCTATGAACAGATAAAGAACAGGGAAGAACCCACACACAACCTTTTTAGCCTTCTCCTTGCTCGTGATTCTTCATCTGACCCTTTGAGTTTCATGATGAATCATCTGAATGCCATAGGTGACTCTATTTGCCTCGACCAGGTAATGATATAGATGAAAAATAAATCACAAAACTTATTCCATCTCTGACATAATTTGGTGAATATATCATGCATTGTCCATGAAAGCTGGCCCATTATTTTATTTGGGATATGGGAAAGTGGAGTGAGCATAGATCTTCAAGTAAAAAATTTTCTTGCTGAGCCAGAAATATAAAGGCTGCAAGCTATCAATGAGACATAGTTTAAGACAACGATACCTTTGATAAGTAAAATCATTTTAGATTATGCAGATTTGACCTGTTTTTTTGCTTTTCTTATCCGGTCCACCATGCCAGACCCTCTATCATCACTCTACTCTTTCCCCTCTCTGGTTCCCATGTCTGTTAAGAGTGGGTAATGAGAACTCTATTAACTGTTTAACTTTATATGTTAAGATTTCTTTTTTCAGTTTTACATTTAGCGAGGAGTTAAGTACTGACACCTAAGCTCCACACTGCCACGCTGCAAACAGTTTCACTTTCCAATGGATGAATTTTTTTTTTATATAATCAATATCAGTTATCAAGTCAACTGCTACATGTTGCAGTCATCTTCAGGAGCAGTTTGATTATAACGGGAAAAGGTCTGCTCTGTCTGGCTGTGACCAAGAATATGAGCTTTTTCCAAAGCCTTTTTCCAGATTAAGCAACACTTTGCAAGAAGTGTCACTGAAGATGGCAATACTCAAGTTTCATATACATGAAGCACAAGGAATTTTTTTCCTTTTACTATTATGTTTCCCTCGTGTAGCAAGTGATCACAAGGTGGCAGACTTCCCATTTATCAAGATGTATCAATCTAATAATAGCTAGTCCCTTCTTGCTCCCCACTAAGCTGTGTGAGGTGGCTTTGCAGGCAATTTAAGTATTGTGTCAGGTGAAAGAGGGATGTTTCCAAAGTGTTAGACATGAATATTCTACATGCAAAAGGGCAGGTAGAAAGACTGTTGGAATATTGAAAATGCCCTCAAACATTTAATTTTCTTGCTGCACTTACAGAAGGGCCCCTTTTATTCCTTGTCCACTGTTTTGAATCTAGATGACTTGCCTTCACTTGGATTATCTTCAGTTTAGTTTTTAAAGTCTAAATAAATGCCTTACAGACTTCTTTCATCTTTAGGTTGAACTCTTTCTTCTTGGATACTTGCTTGACGTAAAGATAAGAGTTTACAGACTGCACAGGTTTCATACTAAGGAATTTCAAGTAAACTATCCAGATGAATATCGAAGAGAAAGGAATGAGATTTCTCTCTTGACCGAGGATGACCGCTACTATCACATCCCCCTTTTCAGAACGTGAAGGACAGTGACTTTTTTCCGTTTGTATAATACAGTGAGTGAACAGTTCCAGTGAACTAAGTTTCTGATTGGCAGCAGTATGATTTTGAGGATGCTCGTTAATGATTACAAAATGATTTATGGTTTATTGTGTAAACATTTTGCTTTCCCATGCAGCTTAATTCACCATCAGTCAGCCATAAAAAACATCAAATATATTGCTATACTGTCTGGGGGAAAAAATAGCATACTTGAGTATTGTCAGACAAAAAAGACTGCATTGACAGAAAAGGCAATGTAATGCTGGGTTTTCATTGCTAGCCTAAGTGTTTACGCTGTCATCTCTGGATGGGTTAAACTCAAGTTCCTAAAGCAATTCCTGCCTTTTCTTCACCTGTTTCGAGCTAGGGAGGATGAGTCACAGAGGAAGCAACTCCTGGGGTCCCGCAGTTTACAGTCCAAATTATTAAAATTACACTGACCTGGGGATATCTAGGATGGGAGGGTGTAAACTGGGGCCTCTGCATAGCTGCTTCGAATCCCTGGAAGTTGCTGGAATGCCTCCCTCCAGGGATGGGCAGGCTGAGCAGCTTCAGGCTGTACTTGCTTCAAGCACCTGAAATTAAGCTGCCTGCACCCAGTGCTGATATTCAAAGGTGAAGACATGTTACACAGGGGTAAAAATTCCAACCCACACACAAGAATACTGTGCTAGATGAACGGAAGATCTGCATTGTAACTGAGGAACATAGACAAGCTTTCCCAAAGCTGAAAATGGCAGTATTAATTAATAAGGAACATGAAATGGAGTTAGACCCGGTATCTGCCTATGAGTTTTGTCAACTTGTAAATCCTTTAAGGGCTGATTTCAAAATTCCCTGCCAAGATTTTCTTTGCAATTCATCTGAGAAAGCTGTGCCCAGAATACATTCATAAACACTCTATTTTCAGAAAATACTAACTTTCTATGTGTTGGAATTCAGCAGTGTATATACATGTTTTATCCTCTGAGTATATATTAATCTCCTTGCATAAGACTGCTATTTAGTTTAGATCTCAATGTTTGAAGGAGTCAAAGTTGTCCAGGACAACTAAATGAGATTAACCTTACTATGTGGAACATTTTGCCCAGTTTTATTTTCTAAAAGAATCAATTGTGTTCTGTTTATTTAAAAAATAAGGGACCTTCACTTGAAGAAATATTAAAATGATGTAGCAGATCTGGCAAAATATTTGTGAAAAGCTTACAATCCCATAGGCATATGGTTGTATTGAAGAAAGTGGGATTTCTTAAGAAACAAAGCCTCTCCTTTCCTTATTCTAGAGATATAGGGAGAGGTAGGCTTGTTTTTTAATTCCTACAGGAGAAAATACAAGCCAGTAACAAAGCTGTGAACAGGGCCTGCGAGAGCTACAGCAGTAGCATGAGGCAACTAAGTGGTAATGCTTGGAGTGCACAGAGAGCACTTGGTTCCTTTGTGCAAAGGAAAGCAATTTTATCCTTTACAGTCCCTTTTTTTTTGTATGTATGTATATATATATATTTATAAACACAAACACCTGAGTTCTGTATTGTAATAGTTTTGTTTCCTGAAAGTTTTTCTGAGTTCAGTTTTGTTCTATAACTTGTAGCTTTTAATTAAGAAGGCTTGATACCTTTAATAATTTCATCTCATCAAAGTCTGCATATCAGGTACTTTACTTATTAAAAGAAACTATTTTTCACTGAATGAAATAATTTGCCTACCTTAGATTTGGTTCTGCTCTGCATGGGTAAATGTTATAATGCCTGAGGGTAGGGTGTTGCTATCTGTTTTGCATCAACAGTAACATTTGCAGTTATCAATACTTGTCTGTATTTTATTCTTGGTTTGGTGCAAGCAGACATACCAAAAAAAGATGTATTTTTATAGTGGTCTTTTTAATGGTTTGCATGTTATTTATCAATAGGAATACAAAAGCATTACAGCTGAAAGTGTTTGTCAAAGTGTACATTTTTGTTATCTTGAGCATATTAATAGCACGGGGTTAGTAAAGATCTAACACAGACAGTGGAATTTATCTCCACAATTTGGATATTTGCATCTGAAGTTGGTCACCCTGAGCTCTCTGCCTTGTTCGTGGAAGGCAATGGCATGCAGTCAGTCAGAGGAGTGGGTCTCTACAAGCGTCTGGTTCTCCTCACTGACCGGTGTGGGAGCTGACAGCGATCAGCATAAGTATCTCTGCTGAGATGTTTGAAGTTAGATGAGATTGATTTTCTGCCAAGAATCCAGAAAGGACATGTTGAAATGGATCTGCTGGCTTATCAGATTTCAGAGGTGCTAGCTGGATCATGACAAGATCAGATATGGAATGTGAAGAAAGAGAAAATTCAGGTGAGGATCATCACAAGTCTTAAGAGATAAATGCAGAGAACACTCTACGCGGGATCTTAAGACACACTGAGATGCACTTGGGGCTGTACTGCGGTTTAATCATGTTCTCTGATAATATATTTTACATATGTATAAAGCAAAAAGGTATGATTTTTTACACATGAATAAATGTATGTGTGTACATATATATATAAAAGAAAAATACATTAAAAAAATCATCCTGAATAAAGTGTATCTGGAACTAACTGGTACTATGGAAGTGACAGGTGTTGCAGCACCTTTTCCAGTTGGTGGCAGAGACAACCTGGCTGTACAAACCCAGAAGCACAGTCATTACCAATTTTTTTTTTTAAATTCAGTGCTGTAGGCAGCTAAAATTTCAAGTCAAAGATGTGTTTATTATTGCCAGTTTAGCAAGAAAAAGAAAACCTACTGACACTTCAGCAGTGAGTTTGGATTTTCCCCCAAACTTGCAAATGAGTGTTAAGAATGTAACGGAGCAGCTGAAGAAACTTACATGTTGTGGATGCCCCATCCCTGGAGGTGTTCAAGGCCAGGCTGGATGGGGCTTTGAGCAACCTGGTCTAGTGGGAGATGTCTCTGCCTGTGGCAGGGGGGTTGGAACTCAATGATCTTTAAGGTCCCTTCCAACTCTAACCATTTTATGAATCTGTGATATCTTTTCCTGTAAAGGAGAAAGAAGATGTTGATTTTGAATGTCATCTTTTTTTAAAAATTGCATCTCAAAAAAAAATGTATGAACCATGATTTCACTTCATTATTGACTCCACAGAAAAATACTGGCAGTTTGGGCTGTTTGAAGGCTTCCCTGTCAGGAGAGAAACTTCCATTTTGGGCCTGGTTTTGTGAGAGGGCAGGATTTGGGTTTCTGAGGATTCCTGGAAATCATTTGGGAGAGGAGCCTGGCATAGCAGTTGGGCTGGAAGGGTGCTGCTGCCTCACTAAGTGGCGCTTGTTCCTGTTCACAGCATCCTTCGTGGTATTAGTCCAACCGTGACCTTGGCCAGGGATAGAGCAGGCATCCTTGCAGAGGCTTTTTTAGAAAAATTTCTAAGGAAATCCAGGTACAACAGAGACAGGAGGTGAGGCACCTAGCTGGGACAAGAGATAAATGCAGAGAACATATCTCCTTGAGGCTTGGCTGATGTCCATTTCTTTTTATGAACCATGGATGTTTGTGCCAGCCAGGGCCACTGGGTGAGGAGGATGGCACAGGCATTGCTCTGTCCTGTGGCACAGGGTTATGTATGCTGGTCAGTGCCAGTGGGAGGGTAAAATAGAAAACATGAAATAAATGGAGTGGGTCCTGAATGCTTTCATCTTCTAGTGTACCCCAATTTTGCATAATTCAAAGGCTAATGCCTTGGAAGGGCATTTAACCAAAATACCTTCCTCTTTAGTGAAGCGTTTAGCCATAGATCAACTCATTATTGAAATGTGGAGACAACTAATTTGAATGCAGTTGTGGAGTTTGTGTGCAGGACCTGCTGAAGTTTGTAACACATACAGTAGCTACTAACTCCCTGTGTCCTGGAAGCCAGGTTCTCATGTTCAGCTGAATGCCTTCCCCGTGGTAGTAATTTTCAGGATTGCGATACACTGCATCTTACAAATGTTGAAAATTATCAGCCTTTGAGTTTCAGACAACACATTTAGTATTTAGTTATGAAAGATCTTATGTTCTTTTTACCTATCCAGTAGATGGCTTCCAAGCATCAGAAAATATAGTTCATTAAGCTCAGTTCTCCTGGCAATTCTTTGATTGTAAACACTTGCCGAGGGGCAATTAGAAATTCCCAGTTTCTTGACAAGAAATAAAAATCTGCAGCCTTCAAGTGAAGCTACTTGTCCTGCTTTTCTAAATTTAGTTAAGACTGTAGAGTTGAACTCTTTGATTTTCAGTTTTGGGGAGGCTGAGTGGAAAGGGGAATGCTGTGACTACCACCTGGGCTCAACTTACAACAAGAACGTGAATAGAAGAAAGACCCCTAAATATTTCCTTAAGTTCTGCCTATGAGACATAGAATTCCAGAGTGTTAATCCTCCTGTTGCAAATGCCAAAAGGATCTCTATTTTACTTCAGCATCTTATGGATCAGTTTAGCCCCCCTATAGAGAGATCATTTTTTTTAACTGATTTTCTTCTATATGTATTGAGAAGGTTTAATAGCAGTACCACTGCAAAGAGTTCATGCTGTAGCTGAGAATTATGGTCTACTTCTTGGTAGAAACCAGTGTAAGTTGCCAGCTGCACTCTGAGAAAAAACAGGCTGACACCATTCACAAAGCCAATACTAGTACCAGAGTTGGCAGAGGGGTAATGGACAAGGGCTTCAGCATCCCTGGTTCTCCTCGCTGAGAAAGGCTGATGCAAGGCCAAGCCAGAAATGGAGAGCTGTATCTTGTCAAGGAGCAAGACCCAAACGCAGAAGACAGGAGCAAGCATCAGGTGGGAGCCTGAGGAGCTGGTCGGCTAGAGAGTAGTTGCAGAGCAGGCATAAATATATTCCTTGTTTGAAGCAGGTATTTGCAAGGGCAGCCACATCTGAGTGACTCCAAAGGCTTGTTCATTAGGGAGGCTTATGAACATCAGCTGAGAGGGATTTGTTCCAAATGAATGGATCTAGTTCATTTGATTAATGAACTGAAAAATATCTCGAGGCTGATCTGTTGATTCATTAGAGTAAAATGTCATGTTTTTCTTTCCCTTGAGAAAACAGTAAAGGGGACTCAAGAATTTGAGGGCTGTAATAAAAGCCATTTAATTTCTTGATTTTTTTGATACTAAAATACAATTTTTGTGGTGGAGCTTGCATACTCTGAGAGTTCTTTGGGAGGTTTTATTATTTCAGTAACGCAACTGAAGGCTGCTTCTCTTGATGTCTTGACCTTAGTGGCACACTGTATCCCAAAGTACACCTGACTACAAAAGGCACCTCTCATTAGATTTGAAGCCAGGCTTGCAAGTTTGCCATCTGTTCAGCTCATGAGAGTGGTCCCTCTGTGCTCCTTGGTGGCTGCACAAATGAGCTTTTATCCCATAACTAAGCAAGCGTGACAGATACAGACGCATCAGTCTCCCTAGGCAGAACGTTAACAGCGTACCACTCAACTTCACCTTGATCACCTCCTGGCAATTCCATACGGTGGTTTTGCTTCTCACTGTAGGTCATTCACCTACCAAATTACTCTCAGGTGGTCAGGCAGATCCGTGATCTTCCTCACTAAAGAGAGGAGGTCATAGCATTGCAAAGGAGAAGCTGGTGGCCTTGCCCCCAGCTGCATGCTTCTCAACTCAGATCTGTTATCAACAAAGCCCACCAGTAGGATTCTTTCCTTGAGTAACAGAGCCTGATGTTGCTGGCCAGAAGTGTAGCTCGTGGACCAAGGACTTCCCTTCATCATGTAATCCAGCTCGTGGGGTGTTTCACAGCTGGGTTCAGGTAATTTCAGAAGTCTGCTGATAGCAATTAATGCGTTCACGCTAACAGAGCCAGTTCTAACAGCAGCAGTGACTATGCTGTTTTACACACCCAAAATGACACTTTTTTTCCCCTGCTGTTTTATGAAAACAAGACTCAGCTGTTTTCTTCTTTACAGTATCATAAAAATGCATACATCTTTTGCAGATTTAACGCACGATCTGCAGCAGTAATTCTAAATCTAAAATTTCTCTGTAAGCTGAAAGAAAACTGAACATTCAAGCAATCAACAAAGGAAATGCACATTTGATTCTATGAGTGGAAAAGATGGGGCAAACCACACGTGTGTGTTTCTTAAATTTCTGTCTCATAAAACTGCTGGAATTTTGAATTTAATATCATTATTGGGTTTCTGCAGACATTTATTTCCTCTCTTTTTATTTTTTTTTAAGATGGAAACTGGAAAGGACAAAAGGCAGAAGACATACAAATTGTTCAGTGAGGTTTACTTAACTAATTGAGCCACTAAGTGTTCTGGTCTGGGCAAGAGTCAGTAAGAGGTCTCGCTAACTTACTAATCAACAAGAATGTTGATTTACTAAAAGCACTCTTAAAAAAATTATTTCTATATATATTTTCCAATTAGGAAAACTATATGGAAAATTATGTATATATATGTATGAGCTACTCTGTGTAATAATGAAAAAGATTAGCTACATCATACTGTAACTGACTTTAATAAATATTATTATCAAATGCATAGACAATATATTTATTTATTTTTATCTTAATTTATCTCCAAACGTGCACACTAAGCTTGTTCAGGAAAACCATGAAGCAGGTTTATAACGGTGCCTTTCTATTTTTCTTTTTGTGAAGACTTGCTGTAATAACTGCTTACACTGGTGCACCATTAAAAATAGCGACAGTTTTAAAAATTGCCAACAGCCATAATTTTTACCAGTGATGTAATAGGTTGTATTGATATGATTCAGACATGCTCCATTTTCTGTTCAGGGGACTGAACAAAACCCACCCACTGCATCAAAGCCACAACCTACATATATTTCTCAGTTACTGAAAAAAGGAACAGAGAACGTTGGAATTGCCTTCTTGCTTGACAGAGAGCAGCACACCAATTTAGGGCTCACTTACCAAACTGAAAACTGGAGAAGTGAAAAGCAGAATATATATACACCCGTCATTATGTACAAGGTAGGAGACACACCTTCCTAAGAATACATCTCCAAAAACTCTAACAAATTGAGGGATGTTAGAGAGAAAAAAACCCCACACGAGTAATACATAATTACAGAAGTATATAGCGGATATTGTATTGCCCATTTCACTTTTATTCGTGGGGTTTCCCCATCTATTTTCTCTGAGTGGTATTCCCCTATCATCACAAGCAAAACTGATCACCCCCAGGTTTCTAATTGTACCCGGTAAAACTTTGGAGCAATCTTCAAGTAGTTATAATTAGGCAAGAAGGTAAGAACTGCTGGCAAGCACCGAGATGCATTAAATAAGGTAAAAACAATCAAAAATTATTTTCATGGTGTTTGAAGGTTTCTTTTTCTATCAAAATCTCAGTTGGAGGATCCTTTACCAGAAAGTACCAAGTACTTTCAGATCTACAAATATATTGTTGTGTATTTTCATGAAGTTTTTAAAGGATGCTAAAGTTGTCTCAGCTAAAAATGAGTAAAAAACTAATCCAAATGAAACTGTATGTAAAAAATAATTCTTACTTGCAAAACCTACATTAAAAAAGACTGAACGTTCCAAGCAACACTGAACACTCCACCTCCTCCTCATAAACAGCAGTAATAAAATAGACCGAAGTATTTTAGAGAAAAAATAATGTGTATTTCAGGAATCACCATCCAGTTTCCTATACAAAGCTGTATGCAATGAACACATGCATTTTATCACTCTGTATAAATGTACCCCCTGGAGACTCTTCCAGATAACAAAAGGTTTTTGTTTTCAAAGATCCTTAACTCTCCTGAGTTGAGGCAGTAGAATTCCAAAATACCATGTGCTGCTGCTGCTTCACTGTCTGCTTTGTAATCCTTTCACAGCCTCAGCCTGGGGAAAAAAAACATAGTTCAAAAAACATAAGCACTTTGGGCACAAGTCTATTAAACGGCAACATTTTCCCCAGTTTTGGTACTTATTTAGTTCTTTCTGTTTGTGTGATTTAAAAAAAAAATCTAGGTTGGGATAGTTGGGATATATGGTCTTATTTGTAATGACAAAGTTTAATTGTTGTTCCTTACACTTAGAAAAGGATATGGGAAACTTGCAGTAATAAGTTAGTAATAAGTTGATTTTTTTTATTCAGCTGATGACATTTGATTACTCACGGAAACCCCTACTTTGGGTATTTAGGTTTGGTCTTTTTCTGACAAAGAGAAAAGAATTTTAGCCTGTGATTGACATAAGCTCCATCTGTAAGCAGAAAAATATAAATGGAAAAGATTGCACTCATTTTTGCAAGTTCACATGGCAAGTATTACTCTAATGCAGCCTGGCATATGACATCGTAGCAAGGGTTTCTTTTAATAACTCTTGAGAAGGGAAACCTAATTTGCTGCTTAGGAACTTTCTGTTACAAGCAAACAGTGCCAAATACAGAAAGCATAGAATTTGCAAATTTCACTTCGTAACTTAGAGATTGTGTATTTTGCAGTGTCATTTTGTCATATACCATTTTTCTCATGATAAAGAATGGGTCTAGCTCTAGGCTGCATCTTTGCCTATCTTAAAAAGCTCTATGGAAATACTCTGCTCTATAGTTCTCTGAAGCTTTGTGAAATCGTGAGCCAACAAGTCTCTCCCATAAAGTTGCTGAGGGAATGGTAAATGTGCATCACTGAGAAACTAAAAAAGAAGAAATTTAACTTACTAAAGCAGACAACTGTAATGAATCTTAAATTCAGTAGCATTTAAATTATTTTAGTTATAGGAATACAGGAAACAGTTGGGTATATTTGAAGTGGACTTGCTCTTTTAACGGGAGTAATTCTGAAATGACCAATGTGAAACAAGAATGCATTCTGAAAAACCTGTTTGTCAAACATTTGTTCAAAGAGAGATTTTTCAAAGGTAATGTCAGTGCCAAGGGCAGCTGAACACAGATTTAATCGACAAGAAGGTGAGTGGTTCAAAAAAATTTGAGGATTTTTTTCTTTTTCCCCCCAACATTTGTGATGGTGATTCCTTGTGGTTCAAGGTTAAAAGAAAAAGAAAAAACCTGTTTACAAAAATGTCCACCAGTTTTACATGACTTAAAAGTTTCAAGATGTTGCAAATTAATTTTCATTGCCATTTTAACCTTTTATAGGTTTTACTACCTGACCTCCACCTTCAAAATGTTCTCCCTGTACTGTTTGATACTCTAAGTACATGGATTTTAAAGAAAAATAATGTTTTTCCAAATTCCTTTACTGTCAGCATGTTTGTAGTTCTCCAGTCTTAGCATCACCTGTGTTACTCTGACTGTATTACTACGAGGGAAATTTCAGAAAGAAGACAATTTCATCTCCCGTTTTCAGGCCCAATTCAAAGGTGAACACCATCCAAAACGCTCAGGCTTGAGCGACCTTTTTCCTACCACGGTACTGCTTTCCTGCTTTTTTACTGTTCTCAGCACTCTACTTTTAATAGCATCGGGTAAGCTTGACTCTTCAGTAACATGTAACTTTAAGAAGGTTTAGAATTTCACTTTTTATGAAAAATTTTCTATCCTGTTAACCACGGTGCATCAGAACTTGATGATGTGTATTTCGCTTGTGGGAGAGCCTTCCAGCCTCTGACATGTTCAGTTCGGTGGCTGTCACGTATACCTGTCTCCTCACAGCACTTGGGCCTCCCCACAAGTATTTTTATGTGGAGCACCTCACAACTGAGAAGCAACTCTATTTAAGACCGGTTGCCTCCGGGCTTGGGGTTTTCCACTGGTATCCCCCGGCCCCCGCAGTGGCGAGGGACGCCGGAACCGACACTTTCTCTCCCCGTCCGCCGCTGCCATAGGGGGGATGCGCAGGAGGCCCGCGCCAGCCCTACGCGACACTACAAAAACCAGCCGGAAGGAAAGGAATACGGACAGGCGCGCAGGCACGTACAAACGCTATTTCCGGCGCGATGACGTGAGCGCGGAGGATGTTGGTGGCTGGCGAGACGGAAGCGTTCGCGGAGCTGCGGAAGGGCCTTCGCTCGCTCGCGGGCGTTGGTGCGGCCATGGGGGAGCCGGGGACGTGCCGGCGGCCGTTGTAACCGGTGCCTCGCCGGACCCGCGCGGCGAATGGCGGCCTCTAACCGGTAGCGCAGACCCGGCAGCATGAGCGGCGAGCGGCGGGCTGCGAGGGGCGCGGTGGGAGGCGACGCAGGGCGTGACCCCCACGGCCCTGGGCGAGGGGCCGCCGGAGCGGGGGCTGCCCCCTGCGTCCCCTGGGGCGGCGTCGAACGGCGTCGGGCCCGTGGTCCCGCAGGACACGGGGTGTCGGAAAGGTGAGGGCTGGGCCGCCCGGCCCTGTGGAGTGACGGTGTGGGTACGGTGGGTCGCGTCCTGCATAGAGCCTGGATCCTCATCCTTGGGGAACCGGGCTGGGAGAAATGAGGGCGCGTATGTCTCCTTCTGAGTCTGGTTCTGCGGGACAGCTTGGTAGATAGCAGGGCTCGAGCGCGAAAGGACAGTGACATGTGGGAAAGAAAGGTGGGTGGGAGTTTTCTCTGCGAAGGTAGACGTGTGTTGCACAGTTTTCAGGTGCAGATAGTGGCTGTTAGGACTCTCGGTTCCCATGTGACCAGCCTGGTTAGCGATCGTAAGAATTGTCTAGAACATGAATGTGGCAACTGCGAAGCAACCTGTAATCTTTTGTGGAGGGTTGTGTATCAGCTTAAGGTAAACATCCCTTTACTTTGCTGTATGGCCACATCCGAAACCTTTGTAGAACTTGCTAGGATGGATTGTAAACAAACTTGTAAAACTTTCTGGAAGGAACAAAACTCAGAAATTTTTGTATTAAGCAAGAATACCAGTGCAGCGGGAACTTCCATGGAGCACCAGTTGAGTGTGTAGAAATCCTCCTGTTGCAGGACCAAAAGTAGTTTCGTTGGGTTTTCTGTTAACTCAACTTCTATTTTTCCTCAGGTTTCTAGGTGAAGAGCAAGTGTTCGATTAGGGCACTAATTCTAGCATGGACTGTGTTTGAGGAACTAGTGCAGATCAGCCTCAGTAAGAAATGAAATTGGCTTGCCAAGGAGATGAGTTTGAAAATAGCTTGGGTGCAGCGTTATTTTATCAAATTATTCTGGATTTTGTTCCTTCTATTGAATAATTTAAGTACTCTCTGAACCCTTGTAACCATCAAAATGCTGCAATTTTCTTAAAATGTGCTTTTGCACTACTGTGAGAGTTGCTCTTCATACATTTCTCCATTCTTCAAAGCCAGGATAATTTTCAAGGGTGGATGACGGAACCAGCCAGCCTTTCTGCAGGTGCAGACCAGACGCAGAAAAAAGAGAGTGTTGTCACCGTACGGTTGATGAAGCATGAAAAGGAAGTTGGTGTTCCTTCTAATGAACTTGGTTCAGCAAACGCAGCTATTGACCAGAAAGAGCAATCTGTGTCAGAAATAAGAAAAGACTATGTGTACAGAAGCACGGGGAGATCTGAGAAGACAGATATGATTAAATCACTGGTGACAGATCAGGACACATTTATAAACTGTGAACTCCATCAACCTGTGTCTAATAATTGTTCAGCAATGGAATCATCTGAGGAGAGGTGAGGATTTTTTTTTTTAAATATATGTCAGCAGCTTTTCTATAGAAAGGGAGGGGTATTTTCAGTCTATGAAAGTGTTTCTTGGCAAAATTTCATGTATGTTAGTGTCTTAGTGAAATAGATTTACATATCAGATCTTAAACTTTGATGGCCACATTCACCCTTTAGATACATTGCGTATTTTCTAGCTCATTAGTGGTTGCCTTTCCCCATCTGAGGGAATAACTGATGTGGCATTAAGCTCTTAAGGGTAGCATGCAGAGAATGGGAAAATAAGAACTGAAAGCAGATACTCTGGTAGCTCAGTTTTAACCTTGTGAACACGTTGTTAGGTGCAGTGTTGACAATCATATAAGGCTTTTCTAAATTAAAACACTTCAGCTTTGTGTGTGCATGTCTTGTAAACCTGCTATAGGCTGAAGTAAAAATTTAGTTGTGTGATTCAGACTTGGCAGTAGAAGTTTTTGCAAGAATACTTGGTACCTAGAGGAAGAAATAAATATGAAGATTTTAAAAAAAGATATGCCAAACTTCGGGGAAAAAAATGGATGTACATTAAGAGTGGCTTTATGTTGTTGAAAAATACATTAATGAAGTAGAAGTGATTTTTAATTAATCCCCTTTCTATAGGTTATCTTTTCAAGTATGCTTTTAAAATATCATTTCATGTTTAAATTAGAGTAGTATGTTAGTGTGAGTTCTTTTAATAGTAACATTAACACAGATTCATATAAATTTGCATTAAGTGTATTTCGTATGTTGGCAAAAATGTGGTACATTAAATTAGCTGCTACTTGGCATACTATTTGAACTAATATGCCTTTGAATGAACTATTAATACTGATGAGTTTAATCTGACATTAAAAAATTAAATATTCATCCCTTCATGATAATAAGCAGAAGAATTTTGTTTTCCTGTGGTATTTAAAATATTGGGAGTTCTAGTCCTGCAAATCTTTTAGTATAAACTGTAGTATAAAACTATTTATATTTTGCCCATAGTCTTTTCCCTTCTCTCCGGCTTGCTGTCTTCTGAATTTTTTGGAGTTCAGGGGTTTTTTTTTGGTGATGTGGAGACTTTTTTGTTGTTTGTTTTCTAAAACGTAAAGCCTAGGGTACTTCAAGTAAAATCTAGCATCCTGGTTTTTTTCCTTGGTACCTTTAGTTCAGCAGGATCTGTTTTACCAGTTGAACAATTTAAGTGTTTACACACAACACTATTCGTTCTTACTGATTATTTTTATGCATTCATGTCTTCATTTAATTATTCCTTTCCATCTGTTATTTTATTTTCACTTGTTAGATATCGTTAGATATTGTGCAGATAAATAGGGAAAGGCTTTAGTTTCCGCATTCTTGTTTCCCCAGATTTGCTTAACAATTGCTATGCTAGGAGAAAGTTAAGGTGCATTTTCAGCTCTGAAATGAGGGTGCCTGTGCAGCCGGATTGCACCTCTTAGCTACCTTGATTTCAAAACAACTCAGTTAAATTGCAGTACTTTGTTTACGCTAAAGGTTAAGCTGTCGGCCTCTGAATCTAGAGGGTTCTGTGTTGGCAACTCCCCGAAAGAAGATGGGGCAATACCTGCAGAAGGAACATGATGCTGTTTTTTTTTTTTTTTTTTTGAGTGACCTCACTAGTTTTCTAAGTTGAGAAGTTTTTCTTTTTGTGCATTATAATCTAAATGTGTTCCAGGAGGTATCCCAAAGTAATGCTTGCCCCCTGCCCCCCCCACTTCCCATGGGATCCCTTGTAGGAGCAGGTTTGTTGATGCTCGGTGGGGAAGGTTGTTGCTTTCTATTTTAAATAACTTAGCTTATGGATAAGCTAGGTTAGAGATCACTGCTATCAGACACTAAGTTGTTTGGGTTTTTTTCATACTATTTTGGAGGTTATTAAGTATTCTTTAAATTCTTCACAAACCCTAATGGATCTTAATCTCTGCTGAGAAGTAAGATTATGGACAGAAAGTCGGGTTTGTCCAGTGCCACACTGTAACAAGGATAAGGACTTGGGATCCATATTTCTGTGACTTTTCTTCTCAGCAGGTAGTATTCTTTTTTTTTATGGAGTACTGTATTTAATATCTACTGCATCTATTGCTTCTCTTATTAATACATAATTATGTAGTACTGTTCAGAATAGGATTTTAAGCAGCTGCTTGAGTACCCAAGAAGCCTGGTTTCAAAATTTGAAACTTGAGTAAAAACTAAACTATAGTTTCATATGACTGTACAATAGATGACAGTTTCCTGGTGTTAGCTATATTTGTCTTTATACCATGCATTATTTTTTTTTTTTTTTGTTCTCAAGGGAAATACATGCAAATGGTTTAGAAACGTTACCTTTTCAAGTAAGCTGGTTTGGATATAAAAAAAAAAAAGAAATAGCCCTAATTAACCAGTGTATCCTTCAGGTTAAACAAGAGCCATCTAATTACCAGCTGGCTACATTAAACCCTTTCTTGTAGTCTTCCTAACTTCTTGTACTTTCTTAGTAGTGGAAGATGGGGCAGGGTCATTGCATTAATTTCTCCCTGGTCTTTTGCAAGCACACTGTAGTTTGAGGGTTTTTGAGTAGCAATTTAGAAGCCACTAATAACAGTGGGCAATGAATAATACCTAGGTTGTTTTCTGCACGTGTATTTTTTTGAAAATACAAACTTTCAATGTAACCTTTTTTTAATGATAAGTCTAAATGATTGACTAATATGTTTGGTGGTGTATGGGTTCTTCTAAGTATTTTAGCTGTGAAACTGTGATGTCTTTAAAGTTTATTTGCTAGTTACAATGATACAACAAATGCTACTCAGAGTCATGTTTAAAGGTATGTGCAATTTATTGTCTGGTTTTTTGAACGCTTTGTGGACCTCCATTCTCAACAGTGATGTTCACACCCTTGCTTCAAGAGCTAGTCTCAATAACACTATGCTATGCAGAGAAGCAATCCCATAGGCCATCGTTTCCTTCCTTATGGTCGTAACTTGACTTCACAATGTCTGTATATAGATTCAGATGGAGACATCTGACTCTTAAGACAGTATACCTGGACCAAAAAGTCCATATTATTCAAGGAAGAAGCGGTTGGATTTCAGCTAGCCTGTAGGGTGCAGCTTGAATCACACCTAGAATTTTGTTGTCTTTGAGTTCCCAGCATTCAGACCAGCTGCAGATAGCTGGCTGCTTCTCACTGTGGTACTCTGTCGCGTGTTCTGCTCATTACTAGGCAGGTTGCTCGGCACCAGAGGAGCCTAGATACAAAGCACCAGTGAGTAATGCGTTCGTAGTTGCAGGCCTAGGTTGTAGTGTTCATCTACTCAGCAAGTAGGCATTTTGGCTTGTATCTCTTGCAAATTCATGAGGTATAGCTTACAAAGGGGCTTTAGTACTCTGTAGTCTCCGTACAACCAGCAGAAGAGCGATTTGTCCCCAATGCAGATATCATAAATAAGGGAGGTGAACAGTTGAGAGGGTTTTTTTAAACCTTTTTGATAACTCATGCTGTTTTCATAAAATGAAAATGTGTAAGATGGAAAGCAGATCAAGTTGAACTTGTAATTGGAGAAAGACACAGGTGCTTGCCTAAAGTTATAAACAGGGCAAAAGGTAAATGATTGTAAGATTTGTGCTGTTACATGAAGTGTGTGTTGGTTGTTATTGCAGTGAGGAGGACATGTATCGTGACGCAGAAGAAATAGAGAGAGAGAAAATACTACTTTGTGAGACAAGCTCTTCAGGTATGTTTGAATTTTATGTGGTGCTTCAAATACCATATTACAATCAATCACACTCATTTGTCATGATTTGGCACCCTGGTTTCCAAGGATTTTTGTACACGGATGTTTCTGTGTGCAATAGAAGTTACACAGCATGACCAAGTACATTGTACAGTTTACTTCACACAAAGTACTTCACACAACTGCTTGCTAATATCTAAAACTAGTTGCTCTTAAATATTTTTCCTATGTTTCTATAGTTACTTTACAGCAGGATGTGAATCCCTTGGGAAGCAATCATATAGCTTATGTTACGAGTGTTGTGCTTGAAAACGGCTGATTTATAGTCATTATGGCAGCATCTGTTCCTGGGGTCCTTTGATAACCTTCGTGTTAATCTGTTTTGTAATGAAGGCTGTAGGGATTAGAAGACTGTATTTCTTCTTTCTACCTTTTTTTCTGGTTTATTCAGAAAGATCTATTATCTTTATAGTCTGGCTACTGAAAGAATAGAAGCTTTCATCAAGTGTTTTCTGCTTGCTAAGAAAATGAAGAGGTCTTTACTAATTTCTACTCTTTGCCAATTAATATTTTGCAGAGGAGAAGAACAGTGTTCTCTATTTTGTTGGACTATGTCATTATTTTTGTTCACTTGTTATTTTGAGAACAAGCTGTCCTTTTTTTATTTTCTCCCTCAGATACTAATAATTCCTTAGTAGCTATAAGTTGTGCTGGCAGTCTCCTTTTGGCACATATATTTTGAAGTGATACAATGTATTTAGGAATTAAATGCTTTGTCTATGTTCTGTTTCATGCTTCTCAGTATAATGTTACATGTTCTATTTTAGCAGAACATAAATTAAGTGTTGCACCTGAAATGGACATCATGGAGTACTGCAGAAAAGAATGGAGAGGAAATACACCAGTAGCAAAAAGGATGCGAAAGGTATTGGTTCTCTTTCTGTTGACTTTTGTTGGGCTTTTTGTTTTCATTTGTTTAGTAAATGACTTCCTATGGGAACAATCCTTAAACCTGGAAATACAATAGCAGTGTCTTCGGCTGTCTGCTCTTGGAAGTGGCTGTCAACTGGGAGATTGTTTTGTTTGCACTAATTCAAAATGTGGTTTTTAGTAAGGCTTCTTGTTGATAATTTAGGGTTTTGATTAATACTATTCTTTGTTAATGTTTTCAATTGAAGTTTTAAATTTATTACCATAATATGGTAACTCTGTGGGCCGTGAAATGACAGAACAGATAAGTAAACTTTTTGGCAGAAGGCAAATAACTAAAGTTGATGAATGTCATGATTTTTAAGATGGTGAGCTTAATGAATGCTTTAATGAATAGGCTTATTTTTTTCATATTTTTTTTATCCTGAATTTTTTTTTTGTAGGTTTTGGACTAGTTTTCTTACATAAATCTTGAGCTAGGTTGGTAGGAAAGAAAGCATAAGGTTGCTTGGGGTTTGGTTTTTATTTTTCAATGTAATCTGAAAATTTAGTGGATGAATAAACCTAAAAAATACTTTCTGTAAATCAAATGATCCATTTATTGCCTTCAAGAGATTAGTGTGAGAAATACAGATGCTCAGGGCATTGGCTGTAGCTAGGTAAGCTGAAGAGATGTGCTGAGCTTGAGAAGTTACACTTTCAAGATTACTGCTTCTGCTCAATGTGTAGGTATGGGAACAGCAGGGAGGGGACAAACGTGCTGAGACGCATCGAGATACTTTAGTGTAAACACAAATTTTCCTCAGGCAAAAACAAACTCCATGTGACATGCATTGGGTAAATGGAATAAATAATTGCTGAAATTACTTGTAAGCATGATACATGTGTTTTTTAAATTTGAAGTCTTGGGTGTATATGTTTGTATGGTTGGATATTTTTCTGAAACTTTAAGAAGATTTAGTTTTCCACATTTCAATGATATTTCTCTACAGTCATTAAATAAATGCCACAACCAGTTATCTACTTGGATTCCTTTGGTTTCTTGTTTGTTATTCAGCACAACTAAGGGAGGGTTTGGTTGTTTTTTTTTTGGTTTTTTTTTCAAAGCATAATTTGTGACAAAAGCATTTGAAATTCTGAAAGGTGTAGTGGATCATCTCCCTTTTTTTAAATAGCGTTAGCATTTCAATGCTAATATTCCAATATCTTTAATGATACCAATGGATGACCTTAATATGTTTTATTAATGCTTTCATGTTATTTGGATTTTGTGTTTTTTCTAGGGATACGAAGCAGTTGCTCAGAAGTTCACATCTATAAGGAGAGTACGAGGGGATAACTATTGTGCTCTCAGAGCAACTCTTTTCCAGGCACTAAGCCAAGCTACCCAGTTACCCAGCTGGCTGCAGAGTGAGGATTTCACTATGGTGTGTGTCAAACTCCAATCTTTGGACAATAGAGGAATGTTGGTTCTCACCTATTTGATAATTTTATGATCTCATTTTTCTATTATGCTATAGATGCTTGCTTCTTAATACCCCTTGAATTGAAAAGTGGTAGTGGTCAGCTTTGTATGTGATTGTTTTAACTTGGAATTGAGTACGGGTCCCCTTTAATTTCTAGCTTATAACATATACCAGTCACTGTAGCGCTGACTGTGATGTAACTTGTCTATCTTCATCTTGTCTTTTTGGTTTTTTCTTGCTGCATGTAATACAGCAGTAAGAGGTTTCCCACAAGACGGCTGGTAATACCAAAAAATATAAACAACTTATTCTAAGCCCATTTGGGAAAAAAAAAAACAAACAAACAACCAGCTTTTCAAAATTACCATATGTACTTCTGTGTGCCATACATGGTTTCTTTAGAAAGTGGATTTCTGTGTAACTTTAGAATTCATCTTAAAATTTTTCATTGATCACTATCATTAAGTAAAATGTTTGCTGATGGTTTTTGAAATTACTGATAAAAATATCTCTATGAAGTGTTTCTTACTGCAGCTGTACATGTAAAAAGATTTCCTTTTTATAAAAAAATTCTCCCACCTGACGTTATCAAACCATCTCCACGTTATGAAACTGTAGTTTCCCAGTGCTCCTTTAAAGAATGTGCCAAATATTTAGAAGTGTTTACTTTGCAGTTTTTAATGATTTTCACCTGTTTTCTTCCTACTGATGTACAGAGGAGAGTATGTTATATGGTATTAACATTTTTTTGAAGAAGTTGTACGACTCTAAAATGAGCAGATTGAAATGCTAAACTATTAATGCATCAAAGCAGAAGGCATGTCAGAGAAATGTGTGTGGTGACAGCAGTACAACTTTTAACAAAGTTGTTTGCTGGTTTGTTTCAGGGCTTGGGGGTTTTTTATTTGTTTTTTTTTTTTTTTTCTTTAATTTAAAATTGTTCTTACATGCCCATTTCTAATTGTAGAAGTTACTGGAGTATAATCTCGGATTATGTACTTCCATAGGTGCAATTGGCATGGGATGCCAGGCTGGGTTGGGGAAAGGTCTGTGTACATCTTGACAAATACTTGGTTGCCATTAAAGAGAACATACTACTAATTTGGAGTCCTCATAAATGAAAGCTAGTCTGGTAATGGTTGATGGCATATGTACTGCTCTAGCCAAATATTTAATTCCTTGTGAGACACAAGTTGTTTTTCCTGTTCTAGTGGTAACATGAGTTAATAAATGAGGGTAAAAAAACCTGGGCAGGCAATTACCAGGATGTCATTCAAGAGAAGCGTAAAAGTTCTTAAATTGAGAAAATGTAGCATATCAGCAGTAAAAGAAGCGGTTCTGAGGCTAAAGTATGGTCTGATGCATTAACTAAACCCCAGATTGTTTTCTTCTTTATTAGAAAACCAGTCCCATATTGTTTTATTTATGTACCCTCAAAAGAAAACATAGCTTGTGCATTCTGGACTAAGTAGTTTGCACTCCTCCAAGATTTCTAGATAGTCAGGTGGATGTCATTACATCTCTAACTTTCTCTTCTGCTGGTTCAGGGACACTTTAAAAACACAGTTGCTGTTATCTGGTGCCAGGAGGGTTTTTATATTATAATTATTAAAGAAAACCCCACAAAACCCATAAATAACTTGGTGATTAATTTTTCCAGTGTTTGTGTATTGGTTAGATCTGGAAATAGTTATAGACCAGCATTCTGGCTGTTACTCAGCAAATATTATAAAAAGCCAGTTGTGTTCAATTATGTTCTGACCATACGTCATACTAGGATGACCATAAGAGGGATTGTTTTCTGGTGCAAAATCTTTTATGGAGAAAAGAAATCAGTAAAATAATAATAATGTACAAGTTGGTGACTTTTCCTTTCAAGATGTTTGACTTAATCTGCCTTTTCTTTCAACCTCCAGCTTTCTGAAAATCTGCTGAGCAAATATGACTGGATCAATCAGTGGCAGCTAAAAGAGAGACTGGGCAGGAAGATGGGAGAAACAAGAGAGGAAATTAAAGATTATTTAATACTTCTAAGGAAAAAGGTTAGAAAAGTGTTTGTTTATTGTTGGTCACTTGCAAATAAGACAAATGACAAACATTTTTGAATGTGGTGAACTCAGCATAAGGATGCTTTCACTAATAAATCTCTTTTCTGTTTGTACACTGCAAAAAAAAAAAAAGAAAATAATCTGATCTGTAGGAGTTTTCTGGTCTTCTACTGCATGCATTAGTGTGATGCTAGAATTAATTTGTCTGCTCTGCAGAAAGCTATCAATTAGGTTTAAATGGAGAAATAAACGTAACAAAGTAACTTTTTGTCTCTGTTATTTCTTGTATTCACTTGAAGAAATTATGTATATATAGCATGGCTGCTGCTACCTTGAGCAGGTCTTGGAAAGGGAGAAAAAGTACAGAATAATGCTGAAGCAATTCCAAAGCAGTTGTTTTTGTTCCACATTGATATGGTTTTATTCTGGGTAATATAACAGGAAAATGGTTATGCTTGTTCAGTGTTTGTGGTATATTACCTAGCTCCGTCCCTTGAAAAGTCTGGAACCTATTTAAAAACTCTTCAGTTGTTCTTGTTGTTACTGTGTATGCATATTCTCTTCTTTTGGAAGGCTTTTAAGTGCAGGAATGAAATACGCATTCTGAGTAATGGAAATGTAAAGGATATAAAGAATGTAGGATTTATGGTACAAACAAGCAGGATATTACCTTATTGCTTATTGTTCCATGACAGTATTTGTTTTGCCACTTTGCAACAATTTCCAACATCCCTTTCTTTTGCTTTGCTTAAGGACTAGTTTAAGCAAAATCAGACTAACTTGATGTGGATAGGACTACAGATGTGGAAATATTCTTGAGTGTTTTTAAAAAAGCACAAAGCCCTTCATAAATCAAATTCTTAGTGCCTGTGCTGTGCATATGACAATTCACAAATCATTTTTTGCAGGTCTTGCACTGTGATGGCTATTGATATGTTGTGTGTGTTGTTTTTTGGGGTTTTTTCTTTTTAATAGTGGAAGAATATAAGTGAAATCAAGGGTCCTATTGAGAAACAAGAAGCTTGTGATAAATTGTTCACAAATGAAGAGGAGGAGTATAGTCTGTATGAAGCACTGAAGTTTTTGATGCTTAACACCGCCATTGAGTTATACAACGATGATAAAAATGGCAGAAGAGTTCCTGTCTTCTCATGGTTACTGTTTGCACGGGACACATCTAGCAACCCTCGTCAGTTAATGCATAATCACTTGAATCATATTGGTCACAGTGGAGGCCTTGAACAAGTAAGGAGAGATTTGTTTTTACAGTGTTATTTTCCTGCTTTGGAGGTCTTAGTTTCAAGTGATTTAAGAACTCATCCAGCTTTTGTCTAGGCTTTTTTTGGGGAAAAATACAGTAGCATGTCTGTAGTAAGGATCTGTAAAGGCCTTCCTTGAAGTGTTGACTTGTGTGGCAACTGACACTTGGGTAGCATCAGTCTTTGGAAATACGGTATTCTTTTAATATTTCTATATTTGTATTAATCTTTTAATCCTTAGCTTTTATCGTGATATTTTTATAAAAACGCTGATGCTCAAATTCGGAAGAGAAGACTGTGTGTATTACACATACTGGTTGAATTCTGATAACCTAATGACGGGTACTGCCTTGTTTGTTGCAGAAATTATATGCCTATCACAAAAAAAGCCTCAAAACAAAATGTAGTGGTTAAATGAGCTAAATAGGTGGAAAGACTTTAGAACATGGATTAAAAAAAATCCCATTGAATATGGTACAAGTGTGGTGTTGCAGTTGAATTCACTACTTGATTATAGGCCCTAGAAACATGGAAGTATTTATGTTTTGCTTGTGTTTATTGGCTTAAAAATCTGACAGCTAATATAGAAGAGACAGGTTGCTGGTACTGTTAGATTAGCTGATTACTTGGTGACTTTTTTGCTGTGTAGCTTAATAAGTAATGTTACATATTTTGTGACTAGATTTTTTTTAATTATTATTATTTCAGTGCTATTCTTTGTCAACTGTTATTTACACCAGGGTCTCCTTGCTACTGTGGTAGACAAGATAAAGACTTTGTAGCTGCTTTCTCGGAATTCCTTTTGATATCAACAGGTTTTGTAAAGGCTTGCCATCTGATTTTTATTTAGCTGGAGAGTTCAGAGTACTCCCTTAACAGAGAAAGTGTCAGTGCTTGTGACCCATTCTTGACAGGTTTAGTGACATGATGGTGTGGATACTGATAAGAGAGAATGTCTTTCCTACCTGTTTGTGGCAGTGAGGAAGTGGGATTCTCTGGATAAAGTAGCTTTTCTTTCGGACTATTATCCTGCTCTGCCATTGTTGGGTGTGAAGAGTTCCATACTAAAGGCATGGTATCTCAGAGGTATATATGCAGCAAATTAAGACTAACTTGAGTGATTGAGATGCTCATGTGTATGTCTTCTCATTTACTTAATTTTTTTTCTATTGAAAAATTACATCCAATATGTATTGGTTTAATATTTTCATGAGAAATATCTTGTAAAAGGTATGTTAAATCTTATACATCATATTTCTGTATTTTTCCCATGTAGGTGGAAATGTTTCTCCTTGCTTACGCTCTGCAGTACACCATCCAAGTGTATCGATTATATAAATACAGTACTGATGAATTCATCACCCTTTATCCCAATGACCCGGAGGAGGACTGGCCTGTGGTGACTCTCATAACTGAAGATGACAGACATTATAATATTCCTGTCAGAATGTGCCAAGAGACTGTGCTGTAAACAAGTAATTTTTTGCAGATGAACCTGTGCTGCTTATTGAGATTTCCAGTGCTGTTTTGAAACAGGATGATGATGAAATCTGCGATAATAAATCTACAACAACTTGAAATCCTCGTTTTAGGATTGACTAAGATGTCAAACAGGTACAAGCTGAAAGAGTTAAAAATTCCTGCTAGTATGGCTTTTGTTGCTCAAAAAAAAAAAGGGGGGGATCTTTTGCAGTCCTTGTTTTTGAAGGTCTTACTCTGAATAGGAATGCAAAAACTATAGATTTACTTCTTTGAAGAAGACAGGTGAGGCTCTGTAGTGAGACATGGACTGATCTTCTGCCCCCTAAAAGAGTACGATAACAATGAATTGAAATTTCTGGTAAAGTAAACTGGCAGTGTCCTGACTGATATTTCTAATGCTGCTTAGAAGCAATTTGTACACATCCTGGGTCTCAGGAAGCAATATAATTGTTTTGCAGCTGGAATTTAATGCCTGCTATGGCTTATGCTATGAGAAATGTTTTTTAAAGTTTTCTAATGCTTTGCATTTTTTCCATCGTGACTGTCTCTTATTTAGAAGCCAATTGTCTGTTAAATAGAAAATAAAGAGCTCTTCCTTTCAGTCCCTTAGGAAGGTCATGGCAAAGGGACTTTTCATAGTAAGGGAGTGTAGAAGTTGTTTATTAGTGGGTCACAAATTCAAAAACTCCTCAGAATTTCCTTCCCAGTTAAAATAGCTGGTATGAGATAACCACGTGCCCACGAACTTCCGTGTCTTTTCATGTTCCTGTTCCTGTAGTGTTAATTCTCACTGGCAGCTGCTGTGGAGAACATCAGGATTTTAATTTGTCCAGGGAGTGCAGTAGGTGGAGGTAAACTTCTGGTGTAACTTCTTCACTCTTGGGAGGAGTATCT
The DNA here is from genome assembly GCA_013400055.1 of Nycticryphes semicollaris. Classification (NCBI taxonomy): domain Eukaryota; kingdom Metazoa; phylum Chordata; class Aves; order Charadriiformes; family Rostratulidae; genus Nycticryphes; species Nycticryphes semicollaris. The sequence continues at coordinate 293,199 of VXBJ01000397.1, forward strand.
GGGAGGTTCTGTTTCTGGTTAGAATTATTCATTATGCTTTAAATTGGAGGAACACAGAATACATCAGATGCTGGGTGTGCTGACACACCTGAAAAAAACCCAAGTAAATAATAAAACTTTCACTGTTAGCTTAAAGTGAAAGTATTCCCTAGAGATGATCCTTGGAACAAGAGAGTGAAAGTTGATTTAAATGAAAAGCTGTTCATATGCAGATCACTTGGCTTCTCTTGAAAGGCCTTCTTGTGTAAAAGGGAAAAGATTCTAAAAACCATTTTCAAATATTATGGAGGAAATGACCTGCAAAACTTCCAATTCTGTCTTGTTTTACTTAAAATTGTTAACTTTTATTGTGAAAGGTTATTACACAATGAGAATGTGTATTCGCCATGTTCCAAACCGTGTTTTAGACACATCTTCAGGACGTCTGTCATGTCCTCAGTGTTATATTTATCACGTTGTCTTTGCCTTTTAATGCAACTAGTTTGATCTGTTACTGAAAACTGGAAGCTACAAGGGAATAAAAATAAACCAATTCACCTGGCAGTATTTTTTCTTGTTTTATGGCCTTTTTTTGTCCCTAGCTGTATATTTTTGAGTTTCCAGTGTTGAAATCCATGTTTGAGTTAATTATTTCTTGAAAGCTGCACATATGTGAAACAAGTAATTACTGACTTGCTGCTTCCACATGGAGAGCAAGAAAAAAATTCCCCTGAATGACTGTTTTCCAAGTAACACTGAAAGGGAAAGAAAACCAGATAAACTTTTTCAACTCTCTGAACTTGGATAGAAAATTTGTAGCTATGATTTAAATAAATTATTTAAATCTTGATGTCTTCCAATCATGATGTATTCTTGAGATTAAAACTTAACACCACCTTTGAAAAAGGCCTCTTTGTCGTACATTCAGAGCCACTGCTCTAGATGTGTGACAAAAGCCTCTAAAAGTGGAGTCTTTCTAAGGGCTGAGTCAGCAGCCGTTGGGTGTGTAACCAGTTCACATATGGGCACACACCGTAAGGTCGTGTTCCTGCTGAGGGCGAGTAACAAACAGTAGAAAAACTGATGTTGCTTTGTATTTTCTCATCCTTGGTTTGGAGACGAGTCTATGCTGTGGTGTGCAGTAATATTGCTGTAATTTTAAAACCTAAATGTGAAATTAGTGGCTGACAATAAGTCATTTATACTTAAACAATGGATAAATGCTAGTTCTCTGTTGCATCCTCTCCCCCTGGAAGCTTGTGTCTCACCAGAGTGGTGGACGTGGGCACAAATCCCATTTTAGGTGATGAAGGAAGTGGGGAGATGGAGCTCTTGGGTGGTGTATCGAGGGCAGGGCTCAATTCCTGATTTCATGTCCCTGGTATTTAACAGCCTTGGTTGTGCAGCCCCTGCATCATCTTGTCTTCTGCATATAATTGCCATTTTGTTGCTCCAGTCTGCTGAAGACACTGAAAGAGTCAATAAAAGAAATGAAATGGAAGTGAGGCGAGGAAAAGGAAGAGGAATAGAGGTCAGATCAATTCTGCCTCCTGCCCTGATGTCCGTTAGTCTTACACTTGAGTAAGTGTATAGTATCTGCTGTACTTCCAGCGTACTAATGGAAGCTGGAAGTTTTACTCAACACTCGGGACACTTTGTTAGATACAGTCCAGATTTTTAATACTGTAACGTGAGCTCCTAGGAGTTAGCAGGGATGAAGAAGGTTCTCTCTGGCCAATGTTGTTAATGTGCTTTTCATGCAGCTTCTCATGCATCTCCATCTTTAGGCCAGTCTTCTATCCCTGCTTTAACGTTATTGTTATGTCCAACTTCTGCCCTTTATGCTTTTTAGGGAAGGGGGTGCATGTTCATTGGGTTCTTCAGAACCATTTTAGCATACTTTCAGGTGTTGGATGGAAACATCCTGCTTTCTTTCAGTGCTTTGACTTGGGCTATCTGATCCCTTTTTAAAAACTGTTTAAGTATGTATTTTCCACTAAACACAGCTGTGGTCTGCATAAAGTTGGGGGGTTTTATGTTTTTCTTTGGTGTCCTGCTATTACAAAGTCAAGGGATGCTTCCAGCTTCCTTTCTGTTGGTGGAAGTGTGTAGCAAAAGTTCTTTGTGTGAAGGAAAAGAGAGGTTCAGGTGATCTTGCTGGACTGGGAGGAGGGGAAGAAAGTGGGATTGTACCATGTGAGAGTAGCAGGCAGTGCCTGGAGGGATGCACTGAGCTGGAGCTGCAGCAAAGCTTAGGTTGGGTATGACCCTGAGAAGCTCATGCTAGAATCAGCCTGGTGATGTCCTGTGGGAGTTCACCCCAGAACCTGGCTGCCCCAGGGAACTGCAGGTGTGTTTGGTTGAGGACTGTGGCTTTGTTTGGATAGCTGAGTCAAAGCTCAACCAAATCTCAGTCAAGTTTATTTTTGTGTGACAGTGACAGCCCTGTCATGAAAAACTAGTGGAGGGTGAAGTGCAAAGTGGAAACTTGTATCTCACCGGAATGGTAGACATGGCCACAAATCCCATTTTAGGTGTTGGAGGAAGTGGGGAGATGGAGCTCTTGGATTGTGTATTGAGGGCAAGGCTGGGTTCCTGATCTCGTATCCCTAATGTTTAATAGTGTTGGTTGTATAGCCCTTGCATCTTCTTGTCTTCTGGACATGATTGGTTGCCCCAGTGCCCTAGCTGGCAGGCTAGGACTGAGAATGGTTGAAGGTGGGCAAGTGTACTTTATGAATGCTCCCTTTTCTGGTAACGGTGGAAGGTGACAGGCTCTGAAGTTCTGAAAGCTTGCTGCTAGAGGAGTAGTTGTGCTATGACATTGACTAATGTGCTTCAAGCCAGAGATTCAAAGAATATTTCCCTGTACAAATTTATTGAGGAGAAACTCAACTTCTGAGAAATGGAAAGGAAATAGAGAAGGTTTAGCATGGCAGAGATCTCTCGAGAAATGTGGCTCTCCCAGTCCCTTTGCCTTAGAGTGCTCATTTACTGCATGGCTGCTGATGAGTTTCTCTTATCTCTGTCCTCAGCATCTATTCAAGTCAGTGGGATGCCAAAATCTCACCCTGGGTCATTGAACAGCCCGTCAGTACTGACGAAAAGTTGTTTTATGAGGGCTGTCATGAGTACTGTGGTCCTCTGAAGAAGCAGCAGCACGCTGAATATCATCACCAGCTGCCTCTTCTAGAGGTTTATTTCCTCAGTTTGCCTGGTTTGGGAATTGTGGGGTTTGGTTTGTTTTTTTTTTTCAGACACCTGCCTGCCAGGTCTTTGATGTGATGTATTTCCTTTGGGCCATGGCAGCAGACAGCTGCTGCGGGGACTGTAGCAGGTGGCCTCTGAACATGATCTGCAGCATCGAACTTCCAGTCTGATGATCAAGACCAGTTAGCCCAACATCTCTTCATGTCATGTATTATTTTTAATAAAAAAAAAAGTGCCTGACTTCATACAAACAATGTTATTTTATAGTCTGAAAGTGGGAGGTACAATTACTTCCGTGTTTGTTTTTTTTCCCTCTTACTTTTCTGGAATCAGGTAACTTCTGCAAAGTGTTTGTGGCTTGCCAGGATGGGACAGAATGTAGATGCTGCCCTTGTTCTGATCCTGTCGTATGCCAACCCATCTTTTATTTAAATAAAACAAAGAAAATAGTAAGAAAGAAAAGCTGCTATAATAATCATGAATCTAGTAGCGTCCTTCTCAAACAGTTTTGCTGTGTTTTATAGACCATACACTGTAAATAGGCACTTTATAGTCTTCACTTTGTGTGTGTGTGCGTGTGTGTGTGTGTGTGTGCCGGCAGGTGTCACTGCAGGCCTGGAGGAGCACGGAGGGACAACTGCTGGTGACAGTTGCAGACCTTCCTTCCCAAGTCACAGCCATGCGGTCTGCCGACTTGTCGCTTCGCCTCGCTACCCCAGCAACCACAACACGCATTTATGATACATAAACATCCTTCATACTCAGTAAATACAGTAAAATGCTTTTCCTTCTGATGAGTTCTCAAAAGCTCATGGCTTAGGAGCATCATCTTATCTTTGAGACTAGTGTGAAGGGATATGTTAGTTAAATGTGATAGTGCATAGGCAGATGACAGGCATTTTGAAGATGTGTGGAACACTGTGAAATGAAGTGGTAAGAGACTTCAGATTTTTTTATTTCCTTTTTTTTTTTTTACCTTTTTGAATATCAATGTAGAAATCACACAAGGGGTAATGGTTTTACACTGAAAGAGGGGAGATTTAGATTAGTTGTTAGGAAGAAATGCTTTACTGTGAGGTTGGTGAGACACTAGAACAAGTTGCCCAGAGAAGTTGTGGAAGCCCCATCCCTGGAACTGTTCAAGGCCAGGCTGGATGCGGCTTTGAGCAGCCTGGCCTAGTGGGAGGTGCCCCTGCCCATGACAGGGGGCTTGGAACTAGATGATTTTTAAGTTCCCTTCGAACTACAACTATTCTATGATTCTATGATCTGTTTATATGTTGAAGAAGAATCTGCTAATAGGAGTTGAAATTTGAAGTGAGCCCTCTCTTTGATTTCTGAAGTATCTGGTTTTGTTTATGTATCGATCCAAACCTCCAGTTTGATGTGTTGACACGTTTGAGTCTTCACAGACAGGCTATTTTCTGTAAGAATTAGAGGCTTAACTGAGACATGCTGTGGGATTCTGAGCAATATTTGCGGGATAGTGTGATCTCTTTACATAAACACAAGGCTATAAAGTATCAAAAATAACATATATTGAGAAACAGTGAGGTTGGATCCTCAAATTGTCCAGAAGTAAATCGAGTAACTTTGAAAATGTATATATCTGTTAGTTTTCAATCACATTTGCGTTATGCAGGCCATATTTTATTTTTACTGACTCTATGACATAGGGAAAAAATCGTTCTAGCCATAGATGTGTTATAAAGGTTTAAAGTGCTAAGAAAACCAGAAAATATTATAATAATCCTCTGTTATGGCCTATATTGTTGCTCCTAAATTGCTGAGATGACAAAAATTATTTCTAGCTGAGAGAAATGTATTCAGTGTGAAAGACTACATCCATAGATTAATGGATGTAACTGTAACAGGCTGTATCTTTAGATATTTGCTGGTCTGCTATTGTCTTCATGTTTCTGAATGTTTTTGCATAATAAGATTTTTTTTTTTAGCATGAAAGGTTAAGGGAAATAATAAATCATATTGAACAAGGAAGATGTACAATGTGCACGTTTATGGGCCATGAGTAAATAGCAACCGTATCACTCAAACTCTTTCTAGAACCCCCTTCTTTGGGTGTTGCTTTTTTTTAAATTATTTGTTTGTTTGGGTTTTTTAAGTATTGTGTAACATTTTGGCCTTTGTTTTACAACAGAAGATATGGGTGTTTTGCTCCAGGAGTGGTTCTGTAGAGCTGAAAGTAACCGCTTGTGTGAGAACCTGCTTCTTGCCACTTCTGGGGCAGGTTCCTCTCTTCCCGCCAAAGTTAATTTTCTGTTCCAGTGTAATAAACTGCATTGAGAGAGAGCCCTTGCATTTTGGAGGACTGCACTCCTTTCAGCAAGCCAGAAAGCATGAGTTAAGAACAGCTTCTGTTCCTTCACCTGAACCTGTCTTTTGATTTTATATTGTTGAGGAGGGCAGAAGAACCAATAATCAAATTTCTTCTTTGGAGTTGCTGCTGAGCTACTTTGCTAATAGGGTTGAAAGGAAAGGAGGAAGGGGATTTTTACAACTGAAAAAAAACAAGAAAAACCCCAAACTTCAGGGAGTTAACAGTTTATTTCCTTTGTACTAAATGGCTCTTGCACAGTGGCATGCTGTGCTGTCTCCTGCTGAGTGTCTCAGACTCTCAACTTCCATCCAGGCCCCCTAAGAAAGTCTCCAGAAATCACCCAGCTGGAGCATCACTGGCCTCCTGCACCTCCTGCAGGTATTACCAGGAGGGGCTGGCACATCGTGCTTCTGTACTAGCTTTTAGTATCTAGTATTAATGATACTTTTAGACTACCAAGTGGTCCCATGGTGTTCATTTACTGATGAGCCCTCTGTAGAGCTTTCTTCTTGCTCAGACGTGCTGGGTTTTGTCTCATCAAACCATGCTACAAACAAAAAACTCTTTTAATTAACCAAACTAACTGAGGGCCTTTTTAAAGATAGTAGGTGGTTGGAAACGTTTTTTAAAAAGGAAAAAAAAAAAAAAGTGGAGCAGTGCTTAGGGCTGTTTAAAGCTAATCTGTGAAGGTGAATTACTAATGTATCATACAGAATGTCTTTTTACCTGCTTACAATCTTACCCTTTCTTGCTTAGGGAGAGAGAAGTACAGCAGTGTAGTCCCTGAAAGAGAAAGCTTAGTTTGAGAAAGTCAAACTCGCCACATGTGACACTGTTTACACTTTTTGGCTCTGCTCAAAATGAAGCAGCACAGCAGGAATCCTCATACCTATTTTTAATCAGGCTCTGGCTTTCCAAGCTGTGGGGATGCTGGGGCTCACCTGCCCTTGCCCTCCTGGGCAGGTGCAGATCACTGGCAGGCACAAAGGCCGTATCTTTTTCTGAGACTTTTTTTTTCTGTTCTATTTTTTTTTCCATTGTGGCCTCTTGCCAGGCCAGCGCTCTGGGCAGGGAGCATGGGACAAGGTCAGGCCATGGGAAAGCAGTAGCAGGTTCCAGCAGTTTACAAGCGTGCGCCTGCGAGCAGCTAAGAGAACTACTGTTTGCTGATTTAGATGCCCTAATTATATTCTCAGCATCGTTCAGTGTTCCTGGTTTCAGGCAGGAATGTAACCAGACATGAGAGGATCCTTTCTCCAGCCATGGGGACAGCAGTCAGTCTCTGCAGAGTCGGGAAGGAGGACCTGGACATAGCGAGAGCTGTGGCTGGTTCAGGGGTCTCCAAAGGGCTGCTGCACCTCCCCGTGCCAAGAGCCAGGAGAAACAGAGCTGCTGTTCCCAGCCCTGTCACAGGGACAGAGGGGCACACTCCAGAAAGGCTGGAGGACTACTGACCCCTGCAGTGCAGGGGGAATGTGGCTGCAGATGCCAGGTGGATGGAAGGATGGCTGAGAAGTCCTAAGGAGAGGAGAGGAGATGAGGCAGGAAGGAACTGAAGGTATGACAAGGTGTGGGGGACGCTTAGGCAGGCCAGGCTTTAGGGTACAGGATGCTGGAGATCACAGGCTGCCTAAAGCTAAAAATAGAAACCAATATGTGAGGCAGTCGTTTTGTGGGCTGGAGAAGCTGAACTTCTCTCCCAAGAGCATCGTCTGGATCACTGCTGAAGGGTTGCATCAGGAGAGACATTTAAGGCTGTGGTCCCATAGTCAGCTTTCTCGCTGTCTCTGAGTGGCTCAGATTTGGTCATTCGGGAGTATCCAAGGGACACATTGGTCAAAACCAAACATTTTTGCTTAAAGAACGTTTTCACAACTTCCTAAGAAAAGCTTTGGTGGCTTGCCAGGTGGATGGATGAAGTATTTGAGATTTGAGTTTGCTGTGGCCTGATGAGAATAATGTTTTCCTTTTAAGTACTATTTAACAGGAATGAAAAAAGCTTTACATTTGGTGTGGAACAAGTATTCTGACCGTGGTATTTCCCTATCAGCACCACTTGGAGGTTTTGCAGAAACAGCAAGATTGCCTTGCATCATTTTACCCTTGGATTTCGTTAACTTCAAGTTAAAACCTTGCAGTTGGCAGCATCATGCTCGTAATTCAAAACCAATTTGCTTGTTGGAATTATTTCTCTCCAGGAGGTATATTTGCCTTGTTCTAAATGAGAAGAGCACTTTAGACCATGTCAGATTATCAGAATTAATAAAACAGAAGCAATCAGAATCATGAATCATATGCAAACTGTTAGAACTTTACTTAAAGTAATTAGAATATGAAAGCTATTGGACAATATTGGAGCACAGTTCCCCCCTCCCCAAAGAAAGCACAGGTCATTCTTTTTAACAATGCAAAAACATACATCTCTGTTAAATGCATAAACAGCACTCAATTCTAATGCAACGTACTTTTATACTTTTGACCTTAGCAGTTGTTTAAAAATGTACAAAGTTTTTACCTTCATTGATTTCTTTAGAGTTCAAAGAAAACCTGTGTTTAAAGCAAAACAAAATGGTCATTAAAAAACAAACTGGTAGCTTTCGCACACATACAAATTACAGGAAGCAATGTTTATTTTGAGAGAAATCAACTGGGATTCTACAAGTATGACAGAAAATGATGCATGAGGTAACATTTCAGTTAAGATCTAGGATCCCTGTACTGTAGTCCCAAACAGTGTCTGGCTTGATGTCTACAGTACTTGCACAATTGGCTTGTTTAAGTAGTCAAGGATGGCGATTAGGCACACTGCTTTGCATAATGACAGCTTTATCCTGAAGGAAAGAATCTGAATATGATACTGAAAAATATTCTGAAAGAAATTAAAAACAAGCAATACCTCTCAGGCGAAATACGCATTTGCCTGCTTCCCAGATTTACCTCCAAATTACAGAAGTGAACTGAAAAAATTGGGCTTTTTCACTATGGAAAGATGTTAGAGAATTGACCTTAATCCCAATGCAAGTGCAGCAGGCCCTGAGGGCTGGCCAGCTACTGCTCTTGCCTTTTTCAGTGCTGGAAGCCTGCTGAGAACAGAACAAAACGTTATCCTGCACAATACTCCATGGGCTCAGGGTCAGGAGGGGAAAAGACAAGCTCCCCCAAGCACTCTTTCCCCTCCTTCCTAAGGAATAGTCTTCAGGCTTTTTAGGTTGCTGCTTCCAAATACTACTCCCCGCTCCCAATTTTAAAAGTATTTCTATGAAACTAAAGTCAATTTTAGAGAACCCAAAGGCACATTTAAAACACGCAAATATGAATTCATTTTTTTTAGGCATTTCTGTGGCTCCCTGTAGTATCCAAACATCTTTCTCCAGAGTTAGTGAATTTTATCCTTATTGCACCTCTCTGCGATGGGAGAACCTGCTAGCCTTGTAGTATTACTCTACAAATGGTGCAGTCTGACCTCACACGATGCGGCCAAGGCTGTCTTGAACCACTGTTCAGAAGCTGCCTCATTTGAGAGACTTTCTGGGAGTTACCTCTACACAATTTGGTTCTCTTCTTTGATGATTTCCTGCTGTGAAGACAAAATAATCCTCATCTTCTGCTCTGCCCTTTAGGTTTTGATCAACCTTTGTAGCCTTTTTCTAGAGTGACTTCGTGGCTGGCCCTGCTCAGAGCAGGATGTGTGAATCTTTTCCACTGCAAAAGGTGTGGTAAAGTTTGCTGTCTTCTGTGCTCCTAGCTCTATAGAATTTGGTTCTGTCTAGTGGCTAGTATCTACTGATGCTGCCTGATAACCTTTAAACACCAGTGAACATTTCACTTTAAGATGATAAATGAAGGGGTTATGGCTTGCTCTGCCTACTGGGATGGTCCTTCCAGGGTAATGCAGTGTGGGGCACTGGCAAAAGACACTTCAGCTCATTCATTTGCAGCCAGCTCTCCCTCTCTCTACATGTACTCACACTTACTCCTCTACGTTCACTCACGTGTGTGTGCTCCTTCTCAGGCAAGCCCAGAATTTTTCTGGCTGACACAGATGAAGCAAGGCTTTTTCTAAGCTTGGGAACGCTGCTAGGCTGGTCTGCCTGGGCACCACAAAATGCATTTCAGCCATGCTACCATGCAGTCAGGTCCTTGGTCTCCAGTTTGGATTTCCATGGCCTGTAGAAGTAAGTGCATATACCAGTGCCACAGAACAAATCCTACAAGCCACACAGCGGGGCTTTGATACTCCCAACTTCAAGTCCACCAGTAACAGGCAACATCTATTTTTTTTTTCCTCTTCCAAACAGCCAGCTCCAGGGAGGATCACTGCCGCCAGCTCAGGCCCAATAGTTGAGTGGCAAGCCATCAAGCCACTCTTTCTAAAGCAGCTCTGAAGTTCCTGTCTCAAGCCATCCACCCTCTCAGCTGATGAGCTCAGGGGTCCTCCAGCCATGTCTGTGTCTCTTACCACAAATCCTCCCCTGGCTCCTGGCTTTAAGAAACAAAGGAAGAGGCAGCAACACTGAAAACTGAGCTAAAGTAATGAAGCAGTGAGAACAGTGCTCTGAAAAAATGAAAACCTGATGGGATCTAAGCTTGATTGCCTTTATGATGGTGGTGGGAGTTTGTGCCCAGTTTAAAAACCCAGATTGAATTTTGCATCCTGTGCATTTGCTTTTTAAAAATATACAAGATATCACAGGTAGATTTTTATTAAACCTAAAGTAAGTGAAGTGCACTTTGAACTAAGTTATTTAAAGAGTGATTAGATTTATTTTAAAAAGCTTGCTGATGGTAATAAGTAGGAGTATGCCATCTACAAAAATGCATGTGCACCTTCAACTTTTTTGGAGGTTTTGCTTTTGCAGCTTTGTGGTGCTTAAACTCTGTCATGCTTTAACTCTGAGGTGCTTTAACTATGCAGATAAAATCAGTTGATCTAAATAGCAGTACACTTATTGTTGGTTTCGATCATTTCATTCTTTAGGAGGGATTTTTTTGTTTATCGAAATAGGACACGAAGACAGAGTTACATTAGTGCTGCTTTGGAGAGCAAACTACAAACAAAAGTTGAGCAATGCATGTTAGTTCAAGGCTCTGCTGGTTTTTTTTTTTTTTTGCATAGGTACATACACTTTACTTTCCACCCAGGAAGTATTCTCATTAAAAGTTAAAGGAATTATTATTATTTTTTCCAGTTCTGCAGTTTTTTCTTTGCTTTTCTGTTGTGATTTTGCTGAATTATGGATAAAGCTGTTGTTCCGATTTTAAAATACATCCTTTCCTAAGAGGAGATTTATATGCTCTCATTTGTAGATAGGCCAAGCTGTTTTATTGTGTAAATGTAAGTATTTACTTTGCATTATCTTGATTACAAAGAGGAGGTGTTTTTTTTTTTTAAGTGCTGAACTGTGGGCGTTAGAAGAGATGGGAGGAAGCAGGTAATAGATGCAATTGCTTGCTGGTTTCAGGCAGTTTTGCTTAGAGAGTTAATTGGAAAAGCAGTACAGTACTCAAATGTTTCATCTGCAGATACAATAGCTTATTTTTGCTTTGCCCTCCTTGTGGGCTCCTAGAGGGTGGGAGGGTACTTTGCAGCTGGCTCTGCAATTCGAAAGTTTTGTCATCAGCAAGAGTCTCTGCAGCCCAGATTTTGGCTTAGGTGAACCCTAGGAGGCACTGTCTCTCAACCCTGAAATGAAAGCCTTAAAAAGGCAACCAGCCTCAAGTCCCTTAATACGAAGACCTCTCCAGATTCCTGATCGAATTGGAGAACAATTTAGGTCAGAAGGGGACCGCAAGCAGTCCCTCCCTGGCTCAAAGCAGGGCCACCGTAGACATTGGATCAGGCCACTCATGTCCAGATGAATTTTAAACTTAATGGATTGTCTCCATTAATCAGGCTCTGTAACTCATTATGTTACATGTTTAGTTGTGAAATATATGAAGCCTTGTGTTTCCCAGTGCTTCAAACTGTTCTGCGCTGCTCCAGGGATGCAATGCTAACTTTGCTGGAGGAGTCTGGGTCTTAAGGATTATTAGAAGGTCACAAAGTGGCTGGAGTAAAGTAACAAACTTGAATCAATTATTTTAATTCTTGATTTTAAATAAAGACGCCCCCCAATTCCTTCTATTTCTTGACTCTCCTTTTCAGCTTAGCAAATGAAAAGTGAAAAAACAGTGTGTCGAAGAAGAGTTTTAAGCTACTTTATAATCACAGCATTACTTGACATTCAGTCGGCATGAGGATTGTATGTTCCTTCTCAAAATGCCAACAGACAAAATAAGCTTAGAGGGAGCCTCCAGAAGAAAATAAGGAACCGTCTGTAGAAAATGACAGAAAATAATGATGAGGTAAAATTAATAAGTTGACTTAAGCAGTGACAAGGCTTGGTAATACTAAGGAAAACTTCCCCCTCAGGGTTGCAAGGACGAAAGAGCACCTAAAAACATACCACAACTTTCCTGTTTTCCTGAACTAGAGTGGGTATCTTGATTACGAAATGCTGAGACTGAAACTTACTCTTTAACTGTACAATTAATTTGCACAAGCTGCAGCCAAAACACACTTCTGTGCGAGTACGCGCCCCCAGCCGAGTTTAAAGTCCAGTCTCTCTGCCCCCGTATTTCATCTTTGGCCTTTTTATTCAGAAGGTGCCAATTACTGAAAAGTCTGGCAGAGGTTTTGCTGAGAAGCACATCTACCCACCGGCAATTGAACTTGGCTCTCCAAAACAAGTCCAGGCGAGGTGTCTGAGTCAGAGCTGAGAGACAGGGCTCCCTTATGCCCTCCCTCAGCATTGCTGCTCCTTGGGACCCACACTTGGATCCAGTGTGCTGCTACACAAATTTTGCCTCTCTTCATGGTGCTGTCAGGCTGCAAGTGAATACAGTGTGTTGCAAGGCGCAGAAGAAATTTGGAGCTCCTCTTCCTGCCAGGGCTCTGCCAAGAACCCCCCCAGCCTCTGTGGGAGCTTGGTCCCTTCAAAAAAGTATGATATTCTGCATTTTAATTCTAGTAAAAAAGCAAACATGAATGAGGGAAGGGAATCCTAACATTTTATGGTTAAGCTGGTATTTGGGAAATGACAATTTGATACCAAATTTGTGGTAATTTTGTCTTTTATTGAAGTAATGCTTAAGTGACAGCTCCCCAATGCAGTCCTGACAGTAACTCAGAAACAGCCAGCTATGTAGTACCTCCTCTTTGCATGCTATAAAACCTGCACACTGCTTTACTTCTGCTTGAATACTCTTCAAAGATGTTCATGCTCCTCCCTCAGATGGCTCCTCCGAAATACTTAGGAGCAGTGTCTCACAGACACGTTGCTCCTCACCCTCCAGCCCCGCTCCAGGGCAGGCAAAGGGGACACGGCAGCAGCCACAGCTCTGGCGCTCCCTGTTTCACTCGTCTCTAGGCCATGCTGCTGTCTTTAGGCTGGATACACAATCTTCCCAACATTTCCCCTTTCTCCCTCATTCCACCTTACTGATCCAAATCATGCTTTAGCTTGAATGTCTGCTGAAAGGGTGTTTTATTTACTATTTTATGTAGCTTTAAATTGCAACTTTAAAAAACGGCTTATTATTAGTCCTACTTTAAGATCATGTTTTGGCTTGAATCCTTGTTCCAATGAACTACGTACATGCTGAAATAAAAATATCTGCACAACACACCCATGTGCATACGCATACACCTATGCATGGCTTTCCAGTACACTGATGGCTACTGCAACTATACTTGGGTGACACCCAGCTGCACTCAACCCTGTGCTGATCATGCCGCAACCACAAAATTTCAGTGAGACAGAGCTGATCCTGCCACCTCGCCATCCCCCTGCACCATCCTACATGTCACCAAGGAAGCTGGTGGTAGGGCCAGGGCCAGGATGCTGGAGCCACTGGATGCCTCGTCCCTGTTGCCACCTTGCAGCCCAATGCACAACTATGCCTGGTGACTCCGGGCACCCGGGCCTGAAAGCATCCTTTCTCCCTTCTTTTTAATCGTGAGGCGCCATCCCACAAAAGCAGGCGCTCCCGCCTTCAAAAGGTTTCTGTTCGCACGTCGTGGCCTGCCCTGAATCGGCTGCATTCATCAGCTCACCCTCCCTCTCGGGCTGCTCCCTCTCTGGCTGCAGATTCGGCAAAACACGGAGCAAGAGCCAGATATAAATCTCTCCCACTCAAAGGAAATATTTAGCAGCAAAATGAGTATAAAACAAAAGACTTCTATGTTACTCACCCAATCCTCTCGCTCGGGGTGGCTCTATCTAACAAGTGGGCAACCGAGCGCTCCTGCCTGGCACGGCTGTGCGAGGGGGACGGGGAACAGGGCTGCCCCGTGCCTGGGAACCTGCTGGTGTGCCCAAACGGCATCAAGCACTGGCTGAGAAATGCAGAGCCTTTTCCATCAGGTCCACTGCTTGGTTAGTGTGAGAGGGCTGCTCAGGGCAGGCAGGGGAAAAAAACCCACCCCAATGTTTCCTGTTAATTCTGCGAAAGGAAAACTCAGGACAAGTTAACAAAATTTTAAGTGCAAATAAAAGCCGAGGAACATTAATCCACAGCTTATTGGTATTCTGCTCATATTTCCCATGGTGTGAGCTGTTCTGAAATTAAAGATGTCGTATGCAGCTCAACTTTGTTCCTCTTTTGGTTTTGACTTCTGCTATACAATTCAGTAATTCTCAAGAATGCCTGGAAAGTCTCCACACAAATTCATTGAGTTGACCAAGCCGTTCTGGCTCTCCAAAGCAGAAACTGAACAGGTTTCTCTTGGAAAATACTTGTCAGAGAGACAGACAGCAAATTCCTAAGTAATAACACAAGAGAGACAGGTAAGTCATTTTAATGGAAGTCAGGAAAGTCCTTTTGGGAAGGAAGAGGTGCAGCACAGAGCGTGCACACCAGCATCTGCCTGACAAAGACACTGGGACCAGTTAACACTCTAACTGGGGTTCCAGCCACGGAGGACAGCTGCCTGCTCCCAGCCTGTAGCCCACTGGGCCGGCCGACTCACCAGCCCAGCTGAACTTGCCACCAACCAGGAGTGGGAGCAGGGAGGTTTCAGACCCAGAGGTTATGGGGGACAAGGTGGTCCTTTGGCACACATCTCCCCACTCTACAGCTAGCCTGACATGAAGGGCTGGTTTGGAAGCCCTCCTTGCAGGAATGCTGGCAAGTTTTTGTTCGTCCAGCAGAGCAATGTAAAGAAATATGTGACCCATAGGAAGCGGAAAGAGATGCCATGCATGGAGCCATAGGTCACTGAGTTCTTGCCCAAGTCCCACTACTCCCACATTATACAGTATCTTGCAAAGTAAAGGCTATTAAGTCTTATCCACACAACTGAAAATTTATCTTTTACAATACTTTTAGTTTAGTTCTGTAGGATCAGCAATTCAGTTTTTGATATTTGTTTATCTTCTATCTAAAGCAAAACCTTCAATGCTTCCTTTAATTTGTTTTCAAATTTTTACTTTTAGGTGCAACTATTACCTTGAAACCTACATCAGTAATACTTAAATGTCTTGGTTCTTTTTTTTTTTTTTTTTATAAATGCTGGTAGAATTTTTGTCATGTACCAAAAGAAATATTACACAAAAATATTTTCTTGCCTTATTTCCACAGTTTCTGAAAAACTGCATCTTGCAGACCTGGATACAAATGTACTGGAGAAACAAAAACCACATGAATAGAGAAGTCCTCAAATGGCCACCATCATCTGTAACAGTCTATATACACATCATATACATATGACTGTTTGAGAGCCTGTATTCATGAATATGTGCAGTCTACATACTGCACAAAGTTTACTTGTTTGAAGTTTGTTTTTTTTAAATTCATTTTTTTAAACTACTATCAGAAACAAGAAGAACCTTGTGGTGGCACAGAAAACGTGTGGTGACTGGATTTAGTCTTACCCTCCTGGTGCCACTGCTTATAAGCCATGAACTGATTTTGCAAATCTGTTGTTCAACACAGTAATTTCTACATTTTTTCTTATTGCATTTGTACATGTAACAAATTGGTACAAATGTTTACAAGAAAATGTAAAGTTCATTGATACAATGCCTTTCATGACGGCCATAATGGATTACTAGCCAACTCTGTAGTTTTTTAGAGACATTTTTAACTGAACCTGGAAAAATAGGAAATGTAGCTTAAAATAAATGTGCATAATATACAATATATATATATCTATACACACGTGTATGTCTACATACACATATATTGATATACCTTTTAAAGTAATGTTTGGTTTTGATCAGTTCTCGGAGTGCTGGGACTACCTGACAAATAAATCTAGAAATGGAATACGTCCACAATTAAATAATAATAATTTCCACAACTTAGAAAAATATACTTTTACCAAATAAGGTTTAAATTAACTGATCTATGGATACAGCATGGATGATAACTGTTTCCAGACTCTGGAATGGGTAAGTCTGAAAGAACCCAAGCTACAACAAACCGGTAAAGAGCACTGTCCCACAGCCAAACACAGAAGAGCACAGAAATACAAGCTGCTGCTGCTGCAGCCATCATCACTGGCACCTAAACCCTCTCCGGTTCGGTCACGGTACATTTCTACCTGATACAAATCACCCACCTGACCACACGCTCTGTTACTTATGGCCCGGCCCAGCCACGCAGCGCCTGCTGCCTTCCCAAAGCACAGCACGTGCTGACTGATGGAGCAGCTCCTCACCTCCACCCAACTCTTGCCTTCAGAGCTAACACATGACCAAGGTCCCTAATTAACGGCTTGGAGGACCACCAGTACTTGAGCTTCACCATATGGATTTTGATCTACTGCATAGGTAATTATAGTATAGCAAAACATATGCGCGCGCGCGTGTGTGTGTGTGCATATATGTATATATACATACACGTACCAGTGGGTGTGAGTATGTGCACATCTCTATATAAAAGAATTTCATGGAGCTCTGTGTAGTAATGCGCTATGTCATGGTATCCTGCATATGTTACCTGTTTTTTTTAAAAAAATATATAGGCACCAGAAATAAATATATAGAGCAACCTTTAAAATTAAAGTCAAATCAGTGGGCAAGAACTTTGGTAAAGCTTGTCAATATTTATTTTTTTTGAAATTCAAATACAGTCAAAGTCTATCAGTTGCCATCACCCTCTTCACAAGAGGAAAGTGCATGTTTTGGTTTTTTTTTTTCCTAAAGAAAATTATAGGTAAGGTGGGGCTTAACGATTCAAGAAAACTCTGAATTAAATGTTCAAAATTTTCAAAAAATTACTATGTGTCTGATGGAATGAAAGCTAAATAGAGTTCTTGTCACATGTGTATTTATTTATTGTATGCATATATATATATAAGCATATATATATATGTACACCTCTGTTTATATACCTGTGTGTGTATATACACATCCACACACTTTTAACATGAGAGAGGAACCTGTTTTTCTCCACTTTGCATGTGGAAACTTACACGTTCCTCCCCCTCTTATACCCTGTGCAGTATAAGCTCTAGTGATGAGGCCAAACAAAAAGATATAGTTCACCATAGTATATTAGTTTATGTAGCAAAGTCATTTTCAAGCAAGTAAAATAAAGCTCTGTATTCCAAACGTCTTTTCCTTTACATTTCTCAGAAAGAAAAGGAAGGAAAAGGAAAGAGGGGAAGGAGTAGGATTATGGCAGTAGCATTGAGCCAGTGGCACGTGTGCGTGTGCGTGCAGGCGCGTGCGCACACACACACACACACACACACAAGTGCACAGACAGCAGGGCTTTGGTTGACAAATGCAGATTGTCCAGAGAAGGTGGATGCATAAGTAAGGAAGACTCTACAGTGATGCAATTGTATCTTTTGTGTTTGCATGGAGTGAGAAAACAAATGCAACTGGGAGCAAAACAAAACAGAAGCAAAGACCTCTTTTTAGGTCCCTCATCAGTGAGAGCATACTCAGTATGCTAGAGAATTTATCTGAAACCTTTTAAATCAAGGCCTCTTTATTACAAAAATAAAAACGAACAAACAAAAAAGTATGAGAGACGACAAGATGCTGAAGCGTCACTCCAATCGTCCCTGCAGAGAACAATTGCATCCCATTTATTATTCATTCTCTTCTCTCATTTCTACGATGTCTGTCATTTCCTCTGTGTGAGGCATGTCGGTCATGGCAGAGTCTTCACCTTCTGTAGCTGCTTCATTCTCATTCCGCTTCTTTTTCTAGATTGAAACAAACATTCAGAAAGCTATCAGTAAGCTGTGCATGAACACAGCCCTACAAACTTTGGGCACTGAAAGAAGTGAGGTGCAAATAATGAGCAGTTTTTTAGTATGTTATTAAGAGCTAGAATATTTGTGTCATATTCATGGCTCATCACTAATAAGTCGTCTTAACTTAGAAGGTTTCCACAACCTTTGAGGGCCTCAGCTTTCTCCTTTCTAACATAAACATAATCATAGAGGCATTTCTTATGCTACGCAACATCCAAAACAGGCTTCAGCATGACTGGAGGGAAGAGAGCATCTGGAACCTTTTACATCACAGACTTTATTAAAAAAAAAAAAAAAAACAACTCCACAGAAAAGCAAACAAAATATGAGAGAAGATAAGCTGCTCTAGGGGGAGAGAGAGAGGTGGCAATCCAATTTCTCAAATATCAAACTTCAGGAATTTGAGAAGATATATTACAGCTTTTCTTGGTAACGCTCATCTACTGTGATCCCCCACCCCACCAGGGCCAAGTAAT
Organism: Nycticryphes semicollaris; assembly: GCA_013400055.1. Lineage (NCBI taxonomy): Eukaryota > Metazoa > Chordata > Aves > Charadriiformes > Rostratulidae > Nycticryphes > Nycticryphes semicollaris. Next base: position 311,455 of record VXBJ01000397.1, read on the forward strand.
ATTAGAGTATTTTTGTCTAGCAGGAGGCATTCAAGAGTCCTGTGATTCATCCAGGATGTCTTGGATTAGTAAAGCTAAGAAGTATTCAGCCCCACTACAAAACAAGTAGAAGCATCTGGTCCTTATTATCCATTTCTCAGCAGGCTGACTAGTTTTACAGAAAACCCTTGTACGGCTGACAAAAACTCCCCCACAGGTATTATTGATTCAGCTGAGTTGGGAATATCAGCGTTTCAAAATTTCAGAGGTGTCTACACAACTCTTGATTTGCAGCTCTCAAACATTGCCTGCTTATTACCACTGTAGGTGAAAACAAGTTGGTGTATACAGCTACTGGGTGGCTCTGCCACCGTCACACTGGCTGTTGAGGCAATGCTGTCAGCTACATGCAAATTCTGGCATGGGAATAAATTATGTGGTCACAGTTATTACTACTACCCCCTGCACTCACCACTGCAGAAAATTAAGGACCATGGCTCTGGTCAGAAGCATTCTATGACCTCATACTGTAACAAACAAGCAATGAGGAGGTTTATTCAAACAGATACAACAGGCCAAAAACAGCCATTTTACAAGTTTCACTCATTGGTGTTCAAGAAAAAAACATGACAGACTAATCTTGACTAACATCAAGGTCTTCTGTTTTCTTCTGAACCTTGTACATTTTGGTCTATTGCCATAGCCCACACCCTTAATACATATCCAAAATGGTTTTGGTTTGTTCCAACACATGGCCTTTAGATATTCCATCTCTCACATATTTTTTTTTTGCTAAAAAACAGTGGTAGGCATCTTTGCTTTGCCTTTAGTAAATTTAATTATAAAAAAAGAGAAGCAAATGCATAGATGGTATTTTCTGTATTTGAGTCCCATGGCCTGAATGCCCATCAGCAGCTGGACGGCACTTTTTGGTTTTATTTCAGAAAAAAGAATTCCCAAGTTGCACACTCTTGAGACTGCATGGGGAAGCAAACCAAATTCAGTAAGTGAGGATGCTGAGGGGTTACATTTCAAAAGTATACTCTCAATCTACTACATTCATCAACTGCTTTCACCAGATCCTGCAGAGCCTAATACTTACCTGTTTCCGATAGACGTAACAGGCTGCTATTGCAACCATGGTGGATTCTCCTACAAAACCAGCGAGAAGGGATCCTACTCCAAGAGTGGCTCCATGAACTCTGTGGGCGGTATAAAAAGAAAGTAGTCACAGTTTTGTGAGAATGCATGATTCATAATCATATTTCCACCAGCATATAGAATCAATCTGTTGTTAGAAATACTTCCTTCAAAGACATAATACAAGGACAAAGAGAATAGCTGGTATTTTAATGGACTTTTGGGGTTTTTTTGTTTTCTAATGGCTTCACTGTTTAGTAAAAGGGACACATTCTGAATCAGAATTTACAGTCTTGTACAGGGTGCTGTAGGATAGATTATTTAACTTATAAACTTATAAACATTAATTTTCTTAACAGTGCATTTAATAGCATGGAAATAAATTCCCCTAAGAACACATTTTCGCCTCTGGCATTTGCATACTTTTAAAAAGGGTCATCATTATTGTGCCCGCCTAGAGCAAAGTCACGCTTCCAAATTTGTAGATGTTTGTTTTCCAGATATTGATACTATTAAGGCTTTATAGTTACTATTTGGAGAAAATGTTCTGAGATATGCAAATTCAGTTATCAAGTGACAGGAAACAGGAATAGAGAGGAAAACAAGCCCATTAGCTCTGTGGAGAGGAGAATGATTTACCCCAAGTAAGGCAGCACGATGAGACTAGCGATGAGGACGATAATCCGCAGCACTGAGCTGGGTGCCAGCACAAATGTCTTCTTTAGAGTCATCAGCCAACCAGTCAAGTGCGCTCTGACGGTCACTGTTCATAAACAGGGGAAGGGGAGGGGATGGGGAGAAAGGGAGGCAAGAGTAGTAAAACAATATCAGTCATCTCATAAAAAGCTTTTTCCAGCAGAGAGAACTGTTCAGAAATAATCACAGTGGAACTTGTTTCTGGTAACTTTGCACACTGGGATACCCTACTAGAAACAAAGCAGATCTCGTGTCCAAATTCTTTAATAGGCTGAGTTTGGGGGGAAAAAAAAGCAAAAAACGTTCTGGACAGCAATCCTTCCTATGAGCTGTTCTCTTACAACCAATTTATTAGATGCTCCATAATAATTTCTTCATTAAAAAAAAACTATCCTCTTCCCCAAAAAGAAATCATACCAAGGAATATTTTCTGTCCAGCTGCTGTGTGGCATCCTGTGTAACAGCTGGGACAAAAAAAAAAAAGAGATATCTACACGTATTTATTCTTATATTTGGATTTTATCTTTATTACAAAACTGTCTTGTCGTATAAGCAGAAAACACTACCTCATGTAGCATTTGATTACAGAAATTAGAAATTTTGTGAGGGGAAAGAATTATTATTGCTGTCAAGCTTGACTCTCTCTTGAATAGGGGCATTGACTTTTATGCGATATTGTTTATGGTCTGATGATATCTGAAAGTGCCACTGGGTCTGGCAGCAGAAGGGGGAACTAATGGAGGTGATGCTACTGTGGAGCTCATCCTAGATACTATTTCCATCTATTTCAGTCTTGGCACCCATGTATCACTACTGCCATTCATGTGTGTGTTCTTGGTCAGCTACAATAGACAAAATTCTGACTTTCGACACTCAGAAATCTGCTTAATGACAGATTGCTCTATACTGCAACATTTGTATCTTGACTACTGATATAAATAGTCTTGGTCTACAACAGCTTCAATTAAAAAACATACTACTTATGCTAGGCATGCAGGCACTCTTGTATGTACAGCCATGTCAGGCTCTATGACCACACCTCAAGGGTGGTTTGGTTGTAAGGTTACAAAATGTTATTTTCTTATTTTTTACCTGGAACTGGAAAGAAGGAGAAGATGCGCAAAGGAACGACACACAGCTCTGCAAAAGCGAAGTCTACTCCAATTATGTCAACTAAAATCTTCTCTGACACATTTGGCGTCCAAAACATCACAAAACAGAGCTAGGAAGAACAAAATTAAGAAATGTTTATATTTCAGAAGGGAAGCACAACGAAAGATGGAGCCTCCGGGTGGAAAAAGTTTGTTTACTGAGAGGTATTTTTGGTATTAAATGAAGGAAGAAGATGGATACAAAGTAATAAAAATAAGTTCGCTTTTCTACAGTGTTCAGGGATCTGTAGCACACAATGATTAAGGTTTTAATCATGACTAACACAGATGTATTTTATGATTAACTTTAACCACTTTATTTAACTGTTCACCTGTGTTTCTGCGTCTTTGCACACAGACTGAGGAAAGAAAATAACAAAACTTACATGTTAAGCAAAGGTCCTGACTCAAAAATTTATGAAGCAGTTGTAAGTAAAAATAACATGCATGGAAATCTAAAAGAGTATTTGCTGGACTTGGATGCTACCAATTCAAATATTATGGCTCAGCCTGACTGTAACCAAGAAGAAACTGGGGGGAATATTTTGAAAGATTCTTTAGAAAGCCACCCCAACGATCAACAATTCTTGTCTTTGACTTCAGTTGAGGATGCTGGACACTCCAAAAGTCACAATGAACTTTATTGTTCTCAGTAAGAACAGGAAAACAGATAACAACAGTTGGAAAAGAAACAACCATCAGAAAAATTCATTAACATGGTCAGACTGATTTTTCTGTACTTTGAGAAATGTATTGAAAGCAGTGGTTTTGCACCAATTGAAAGAGTCCAGTGTACATACAGTATATTTATACTCAGCTTGCATTCAAGTACAGAGTACACAAGTGTACCTAGGAGAAGCATGTTGACTTCGGAAGCAATTCTTACTCTTCAGGCTCCTCACATACCAAGACTGATGCACATAGAAAGAATTTTTATGGTGCCTGCAAATGGTTGTACTTGAAAGGTCTAAGTGCGACAAAAACAGTAAGACACTTGATTTTTACACTATTTTCTCTGCTAAGACACCAATATTCCTAAACAGATGATCAAATGTTACAGTAACTGAAGATTTGAAGTAGTCCAAGACCCAGAGATCTCACATAAATCTAAGCTTAGGGGTTTAAACGTGCTGCTGATACTCATATTGTTAGTATGTAATATGCCTGATAACAAGGCAAAGGCATTCAGCATAGTCCTGCAAGACACACTGCCTTCAGGTCATAAATCTGCCAGGTCTTATTATTTTAAAGAGTGTGCTGTTGAGTCCATAGATGAATAGAAAACTTCCATAAAAAGCCCACAACAAATGGAACAGAGGTAGTACATGCTGTTTAACTTTTGGTCAGTCCTGAGGCAGGGCTTCAGGCAGGGCTGTGGGGGCTCTTAGCATCTGGCAGGTCCAGATTCGGTTTAAGGCACTCATCAAAGAACAGCACTTACAGGAATTTTTCAGTAAGAAAGGGTACCTGACATCCTATCAAGTATAACTACTTTGTTATTAAGTTTGGTTTTATCTTTAAAAAAGTGATTTCTTCTTGTTATTCTCACAGCAAAGCAGATGTTAAGGAAGCAAGCTGACTGAACAGGGCAAAACTTGGAACCTTAAATGCTCTGGCCACTCCCCTGTCAGGTTACAAACCAGTGTATCAGGTAAATTAAGCACACCAGCTGTAAAATCTGATGTCTTTCTAAGACTCTGTAACTACTTTCTTATAATTTAGCCTACAAGCTATCATTATAGTATCTAGCTCTTCTCTTACTATCCAGTTGTCACATTCCTAATGTTCAGATGGCATTTAAAGCTAATCTTTGAAGTTCTACCACCTCCAAGGCAGGTGGGGTTTCACTCTCATTCTTTGGTTGTGTGTCAGAGATTGTCCTTTCTGTTTCACTTGCAACTACTCAGACCACTGAAGTTTCCCAAAATCTGTGACCGAATAGCCCGTGGGAGGGCTTGTGTTCTGAGACACAGAGTCTGTGTGGTCAACAAAACATTTCACCATCCTGCAAAAAGGCTCATCCTCAGTTTTCTTCCCCACTTCTTGTGGTAGGAACCAGTATTTATTTTTCACAATTGAATGTTTTACTTGACTAATTTGGTGCTGTATTCTGCAGTGTACCTCCATCACCCATACAGAGATTATTAAGCGGAGGAAGGTAAGAGCAGAAGACAAATAAGCTGAGCATGGAGTTTTTTCTGCTTTAGCCAGCACTTCTGTCTCTCTGACAAACTAATCATACAGGGTACAACTGAAGCAGAGGGGACAATCCAGAGCAGAGGAGGTTGTGCTTGAGAAACCAGTTATTAAAAAGTAACTGTACGGTGACAGAGCAAATTCTTTCATTGTTGCAGACATCATTAGGCAGATTGCAGTGACTTCAAATTTTACTGCAAATGACCTGTAAAGCAAAAATACAGGGCACAATTTGCCAAATCTTTCTTCAAAGTCAAAGAAACAAAATAAGATTCAAAGATATCCACTCTCCAACTATAACTCGCTGTTTTCATGAAAGCAAAACCTCTACGCTGCTTGTGCCATTAGCATCCTCCTAAGCAGTATAGATACTGCTGCTGCAAGATTCCATATATTTATGCTAACAGCAGACTGCCCATGGCTAGCAAAGGGCAAATACAGCAGTCGTTCCTTCTTCAACAGCCACTTGAAAGTGTATTCTAACATGGCTAGACAGACAAGCAAGTAAGGGACCAAAAAGCCTTGTTTTCAATCCTGTGCTCTTTGCAGTTAAACTTAATTTCTGGCCTTAATAAGAACAGACTCAATTTCCATCCAGCTCCTACCCGAGGAAGGTCAGTTTGCAAATCAGGGGTAATGACTTACACCCAGGAGGCATGCAGTCATTCCTCCTCAGCTGTTGCAAACTGCGGTGTTCCCTGATCAGCAGTCAGCGCTGATAAATGGCTTCAAAGAGCACTTCTTACATAGCAGCTGGTGAGTACAGACAGCAGTGATTGCTAAGCTCAAGAATAAGCAGTTTGAGGAGGCTGAGGTGTGGCAGCAGCAGGGCCTTCTATTTCTGTCACAGTGTGTTGCCATCTTTTGTTTGCAATATTGATAACTAGTTTCACTTCACAAAAAGATTTCTCTCTGTCATTTTAGGAGCAGATGATATTCTCATTGCCCACGGGGGAAAAAGCTGCAGGAAAAGAAATTAACGCTTAGCATTGTGTAAGCCCTCTGCCATTTAACTCCTAGAGCACTTGCACCTTGGGAAGTTCCCATATTATTCCAAAGACAAGGTCAAAATGTAGTTGAAAAAAACCCCAGGCTCCTCTTTAGGAAAACAGTAACACTAAGCTTGCAAAGGCGGGAAGGTATCTCAGCTACTCTATTCCATTACACTGAAAACAGGATTAAGTCTCAGCTTTTTCGTGATGCTGAGTGGTCTGCATGATGTTTGCAATCACCTTGGTAAAGGGTGAGGACTGATCAGAAAAGAGGCTGGAGAAGACGGTAACAGATTAAATGAGGCAAGCAGCCCAGTGAAACAGGGAGTGTGGTGCACACAGAGATGGGATCTACTCAGAAAGATTTGAGGAAATAGATTTACCTATAGTATGTCTTCTATCTTTCTTTTCAGCTAAAAGGAAGTCTGTTTTCCCCTCCCCCTTAACGCCTTTCTGCATGTGTCTGCAAGGTTAAAAATAGAATAAATAGGCTTGGGTCGGGTTACAGTTATACCTTCATTTAATCTAATCAAGAGGTGAAGATGAAACAGTAAAAGCTTCCACGCAGGCTGGCAACACGCATGTATAATGGCACTGCAGCTTCAATTTGCAATTGCAGCTGGCTGCAATGCCTATACACAGTAATGTATACTGCACTTGGAGGCTGAAGTGTTTTAATGCTTTGGGAGTAAAGATTTTGCTTATGGAATTCTAGCAACATAGTTGATTTGATTTTGCTGTTATGGTATGTGTGCAGCATAATATTAAAGGACAGTCTTGTTAAAGTCTTTGATCATTTAAACGGAACTTGAACTGAGCAGTGAAATACAGGAAAACTGAAGATATTAACAGGAGAGTGGAAGACTGCAGAGAATCTGCAGGCCTGAGTAGACACTGGTATTTATTAGGGTGGTGCTATCTCTGTACAAAGAATGGTAGCCTAAGCATTTCTGGAAGTGTTTTCATCATTTGAACTGATAGCTGGGTAACACGTCTTTAACCGATCTACAGTAGTCAAATTTGAAAGGCTTTATTAAATATGTCAATAACTTACAGCGGCATAAGAAAATGAGTTCAGCTGTACTAGATCTGACCAAAGCTCCAGCTAGCTTAGTACTGTCTTCCCTGCTAGAAGTCACTGGGGGTTTGTCTAAGGAAAGGGCACAAAGAGCAGGGCAAGTGTCCAGTAAGAGAAGCCCTTTCCGGGCTGCGTGGTCTGAGCTGCTGGCAGTTACAGCTTCAAGAGTTCAAGAACTGTGGTGCACTTTCAGTACCATGCAGCTTTATGTTCTGCATACAAAATATCTAATATGAATGGTATTTTTTTTGTAATCCAGTTCTGCATTAAAAAAGTAAAAAAACCTCTCTCACTTGTGGCTTAGACACGTGGTAAGTAGGTGTACTTACTTTCATGTGGAACCTTGCTATTCTTAGCCAGCAAATTCAATGTCTAGGCATATGAAAAGGTTACACATCAAAATCTGCTGTCGACAAGCCTGAGAGAACGGCAGGGAAAGTCCCAAACTGCTAGTGCTCAGTCCAACTTGTCTTTAATCTCTTTGCTTAAGTACACTTCATGCATTTGACTTTCTCAAATGGTTGTGACGAAAGACTGTTCATGAGAGTTTGTTTCAGAAGCTGTGTTTGTGAGTTTGAATGCCAGTAGTTCTTGAAAGCTAACAGTCTTTTCATATGCTCTGCATCTCCTAGAAGCTATTTCCATGTATTCTGGATGTTGACAGGGTTTACCAAACCTTAGAGACCCACTACATAATGCATTATAATACATTACTCCAACAAAGGCTATTGGCATGTGTATAGTAATCTGCAGGGTGCTAGACTGATTTGCTTTTAGGCACTTGTAGAAAGCTGCCTGTCTTTTGGGACATTCATTGACAAATATAAGGCACAAAAGAGTATTCCAGTGAGCTATGAACAACAGTACAGCATTTCTAGACTTCAGTGCAGTTTCCAGTTAGAAGAAACACTGCCTGATGAGAAAGACACAGTATAGCTTTGTGTTCCTCAGAAAGAAGCTATGGAATCCAAAATGGATGTTTTTAAAAATGGGTTAGACATATACTGGAATGAGACTAGAATAACAGATTTTACCATGGGGGAAGTGTTCTGTTAACCTGTTAAAGGTTTTTCTTTAATGAAAGGCAGTTCATATTTCTCTCCTGCAAAACAACTCTCAGCACATGTTTCCTATCATTTGTTGAACTTGCTCTATTTGGGGAAGTATGGCTGTACAAGAAACTCAGTTTACCCTCAAAATATTGTTTTATGTATGTATTGAAGATTGCATCTTAACTAATTTAACCCATGCCTTGTTTGTGACCTCTCTATGTCCATTTATACTATGTGATGCCCAAGAAGGGCAGAGGAAATCTACTTCACACCTTATTACATGTCTCAGCTTTAAATTGCACCTCAGATCTTTGAGATAGTATCAGTTAAGTCTATTAATCACATCTATTAATATGGAAGAATATAAATCATATGATTTTGCCTTTTGAAGTGTGCAATAAACAATTCTAGAAGTAGCCAGTCTTATGTGGTCAAACCTCCTGGTTTGCCAAATGTTCTTATGGCCTACCTCCTTCTCATATAAGCAGAAATTCCATAATTCTGTCTCCTTTCAGAGCTTGTATCACACTTACAAGATAAGCTTATCTTGCAGATATGTTTCTAAGTCAAAACAATCTCTTATTCTAACTTGTATTGATGTGAAAAACTGAACTTCACTCCTCTGTTCAACACTCTATTTTGCAAGGCGTTAGAAAAAAAAAAAAAAAGTTGAATTTGGTAGTGCTGTTTGTATGGCTATTCCAAATCCACACCTTGACTGACTGACCTTGAAAATTTTGTTCTCTGAATTTTCTCTGTAATACTGGGGCTTGTCACTCAAAAACTTACTCTAGCATCTTAATGTTGAAGTAAACCACACTTCTGTATTTTTATGAAGAATAAAAGTAACAACAGTTTTGAACTGTTAACTACTAATACTGAAACTATAGAAATAGTTGTTAGTTACACCCCTTTTCACAATACAGTAGGAGTGTGCTTCTATGTTGAATATAGCTGTGCAAAAACATACAAATTCCTTAATACCTCCTAAAACATTTCACTGTGCAGTCTCTCAAGTAGTTGAACACCACAGAAAATGTTAAACAGGGTTCTTACAATGGAAGGAAATCCAACTACTCATCAAAGGATTTTGTGTTTTACTGGAGACCAAGAAATCAAAAAGTCTAGGTTTTATCATAAAGGCATTATTCCCTGATGATAGGAAATCACACATGAATTTAACGTGAAAATAATCAAGTGAAAAAGTTGCTGCCTTTTAGACTCATGGGTGGGGGTTTTTTTGTTAGGGTTTTGTTTTTTTTTTTTTTAAGGACACTGCTATAAAATTCTTTGGACGCTGCAGAGGAATTGCTGTACACGGTACAACACTAGAGGCCAGTACCACTAGCTCGCTATGGAAGCTTGCTGCATACCACAGCCTGGTCTGCACGAGGATGGACCTGCAGAATGCTACGCTACCTGTGCTGTACATCATGACAGACAGCAGTCTTTGCACAGCCACCCCAGTTTTGGCAGTTTTTGATACACAATCTTTGAGACAAAAAAATTAAATAAACTGATCAGCCTAAATGGAGGCATTGAAGGTTCCCACAGACTGACACTGTTGGGATATCACGATGATGTGATCACATGTCCTGTAATTCTGAAGCGGGCAGAAGGTGGGTCCTTTTCTTCTGTGAGGAATGTAAAGTTTTCAAGACCAGACTGACCAAAGGGAATCCAGGGAACCTGCCCTGACCTCACAGCTGCTCTGAGCCAGAGGCTGGACTTGATGAACTCCTGAGGCCCTTCCAACCTGAATAATCCTATGATCCTATGAAGCAAAAAGCCCTGGGTCTGTGTGCAGTAAAAATGTCAGACTGCAGTGGTATTTGAAAGCAGGGTATTGTAATGCTGATGACTTGTATCACAAGGACATTCTCGTACAGCAATTATCCCTCAGGCACACACAGGTCAGTATAGATTTCTTTGAACTTTGTACTCTGGGAAGAGCGGTGTGAAGCTGAAAACAGCTGCCGTGAAATTTGTCAAGCGGCAGGGGGAGCAAAAGAAACCTGAGGCTGTCTGCAGGAAAACTCTCTAACTTCACGTCTTCTACTGAAATAATTAGTTTCTACAGACCTAAGTCTCCCCATGCCTCCCCCAGCTTTCCTTATAGTTCAGTGACAGAGTACGACGCTCTTAAAAAATAAAGCAAGGTCCAGCAGCTGCAGAATACACTGACTCTCTGATAGCATTAACGTGAAGCCACATCTGCTTGCTCACCAACTGCTGCTGAAAATAGGTGGTATTTTTCAAGCTGGGTCGGGTCACTACCTTGTTTAAGATATTCATTATATTTCCTGATTAAATTATGCTGCTTTATTTTTTAGAGAAAGCAGGATATTTTACTGAGCATAGCATCACTTTAAAAAATCTTGAATAAAACAAAGCCAGCAGGTTCCTAGGCTCTCTGTGAAAACTGTTGACTTCAAAACTTAGACCTCTTCTGTCCTGAGTTTTCTGCAGCCCTTGCTGCTTCCTGTTCCAATTACAGAGTTAGAACAGAAGCATGCTCCAGTGATAATTTTTGACCCTTCCTCTTCTGCTTACTCCAGCCACTCATGCAAAATAGACTCTTTGTATAAATCCTGAACAATCACGAAGGACACATCAGTCTCCACCTCACTGGAGCAAACAGAAATCCTTTGTTCCGGGACAAAGACTCAGTGCAGTACCATGGATGGGACAAGGCCCTTGTGAGGATTTTATAAAGTCAGCCTCTGGTGCTCCAGCATCATCCTGAGCAGGCAGGAACGCTTCCACTTGTCTCTGAAATAATTTTTAATGAAGCAGGAAATAAACTTGACCTTGAAAAAGTAAAAAGCTTCTCCAACGATAGACTGCCAATATGACATGTTCCAAATGTTATTTTTGTGCCAGCAGCCTCAAGATAAAAAAAACAATCTGACAGTTCAGAAAGGGGGAAAGTCAAAGCAGTGAAAACAAACCCATCCATTGGATGGGTGGTATTATTCTAAAAGCTGTCCTTGGCATCCATATATATGTACAACAGCAAAATATAAAGAATGTGGATTTAGTCCAAAATGTTAATGCTGGGGGCTTTGTTTGTTTGTTTGGTTGGTTTTTGTTTTGTTTTTTGTTTGTTTGTTTTGTACATGAGTATATGAACACTGATAAAATTGCAGATTTCATTGTTTACATGAAAGAAATCATTACGATTGTTTTCCATGGTGTGGCTGTTTCCTCTAGTAAGGTAGCAATGCTACAGTAGCCAAATCCTCAAGACAGAAAAAATTAATGAGGTTTATAACTGAGTGACATACTGCATTCTCTTTTTGCAGAAAAGATGCAGAGTATCTGAAAAGCCAAGAAATTAAAATACAGCTTCTCCTTTTCAGACCCTGATACTATTTCTTTGACAATGAGTCACAAATTCATGAAAAAATGAGGCTTTGTTAACTTCAGTCTATTTGTAACTACTTGTTCAGCTGCTGGTTTCTCATGTACCATCACTGTACAAAGACCACATCTTTGGCTCTCCCTTTAGCATTAAATACTCTCATATTTCACACCCCTCCCACACCCTGCCCCCTTTCCCAATTCCCAGCTTGGCCCTGGTGGGCCAACTTCTGACCATCAGTCTTTTGTCAGTGTCAGGTTGGTGGTTGGACTAGATGATGTGAAAGGTCCCTTCCAACCCAGGCAATTTGATCATTCTATGATTCTATACAAGAGTTGAAGTGGGCAACTGGGAAGGTTTCAGCATTGCATGCAGGTCAGGAAAAAAGCACAGAGAGAAACACCTAAATTAAGGTGTCAGAAATCACCACTTTCCTCTGAAAATGCTTTCTTCAGCTTGTGAACTAAGAACCAACATGAGCAGCTCGGAATGTATATAGCTATCAAAGCTGACAGAATTGTAATAACCAGCTGATTTTCTCAGGTAGTACCACTCCCTCAATACAGAGAAGAACTGTGGCATCAGTCACAAGGAAACAGAAACAGTATCCTTTGCTTTTTCTTGTTCCCCTTTCCAGCATCTCAATCACTTGAAACCATGGGAATCAGGCAGCAGATACTTGGATGAAGGTCTTTTAAGTAAGAGTGAAGGAGGAATAATGGAGTAAAAGCTCTGATAGTGTCTTGCATTGGTCAGAATTTGCACATCACTTTGCTCTGCTCTACTTGATCTTTACCGAACATAATTATAATCAAATCTGTCCATGTAAATCTTCTCACTCTATTTGCTAATATGCATGAAGGTGACGGCATAAATTGTAGTATTTCTCTATTTGCTTGGTGGCTGACAGTCTAATACTCATTTCACAGTAGTAGTGGTAGCTGACCTTATTTTCCTTAGGAAAGGGGGGAAAATTAACTAAATTTTTGTGAAAATATGTTCACATATACTGCTTGTGACGAATTATGTTTTAGAAAACTTCTTTTCACACCCTCTGGCTACACTTAAGCTGCCTGAGGCATCTAAAAGTGAAAGCTAATCTCCTGTCAGGTCCTGAATGCCATTTACTATCTCTCATCCTTGAAATAAGACCCTTCAGGTGTTTGGTCTCCAAAGATGGAAACAAAGCAAAGCGCATGATACTTTTGTAGGTATCTCAACTCATTAAATGCATTGATGGTGGCTAAATGTCAGCCTGCGTGGGACTCCAGGAACAAACCAGCTGGCACACAGCAAGAGATGCCTACTGCATGGAACTGCTGTGCAGTTATACATACTATGGAGACTCCTGCCTTCTAAAGGTTTCATCAGTGAAACAGGAACATGTTCTGGGCATTTCTGAACAATTCATATGACACCGAATGCAATCTAAGGATGCCTAGTAGGAAAGCAGTCTTGCTGTGAAAATGTAAATAATTCTTTTAACTTCTCTCATTTACAAACAATTGTTTTATGCCTCATTGTTCAGCAGGCCAGCGTAGCTGAAAATATCAAATATGTCATTGTGTTACGTATGCCAGAAACTTTACCACCTTACGTACTCAGGATACTTTATCATGTGGAAAATTAACTTATAGGTTAATGCAGAAAGTGATATGAAATGGCATATTTATTAAACTAGAGATTGAAAATTTGAGATCCAGATTGAAAACTGCATAGTCTTTGGTGACCCTCAGGGGAAAAAACACTACAGGACTGATGGCTGAGAAATAACAAGATTTTCTGAGTTCAGCTGGAAATTATCAAGTAAAAAACATCTGGTAGATGGAAAGCATCAGAGCGGGGATACATCAACAACCCAATGCTGTTTCACTAATATACTGCGTTGGTATGAATATTCTGTCTTTGCTCATGTGGGTACCAATTTTATCTGCCAGTGCCTACGTTTCAGTGGCTGGTGAACACTTGCTGATCAACAGGACACAAGAGTCAGCAGATGGTACCCACCCGGCACTTGGCAGTTCCCAGTTTGCTGTAACCAAATCCAAAGCAGAACACAAAATCTTGGGCATCTGGAGCTGCCTTTTAAATAGATGAGGCTTCTCAGCCTGAATGAAACACAGCTTCTTCTCTTCCACTGTGAATGTCTCTAACTCTTACAGAATTAAGTAGAAAGCAGCAGCTACTGAGTCCTGTATTCTGTCCTTTAATGCTTTCGTATTGGGAATTTTCCCTGCTACACTGGCTTCTCTGTTTTTGACTAGGGTTTTCTTACCTCCTAGGTGCTTGATGATTAATTATAGAAGACAACCAAGCAGATGATGACTGGAGATTAGGCAAATGATGGGATGCCTTGCAGCAAACTGTAATCAAATGGGACAGAGAATTTTCCTCCTCCCCTCTTCAGTTTGAAACCGAATTACCCCATCACAGTTACTCAGCAAAAGAAACCCTGTGATTCTGGAGCCCTCTTTGCTGTTTTAGGACTGTGATGGAATCCCTTTATCAAATCTTGCAAGATTAGTTAAAAGCCTATGGTCCCCAGCAGCCTCTGCATATGATTATATAGTTATCATATACGTATTTATAATTACATACACTATACATTAATATATAACATAACTGCCAACTGATGGTAGCTTATGCTGCAGTGCTACAAGGTGTAAGCATTGGAGAGCTGACACAATACCTGTGTGCTGCTCTTTCTAAGGGGCTGATAAGGTCCAGCAAATTAAAGAAACAGACAGTTGTCAATAGTAACTCCTTAAACTACAGATGCATATCAGCAGGAGCCCTTAGAAATCAGTATGTGTTTTTTCTGCTGCCAAAAGGTTAAGTTCAGATATGAATCTAAATATTACAATTTTTTTTTACAAAAAATATAATATTTTATTTTAGGATATAAAAATAGCATAACATATAATATAGAACGTAATGTTCTAAGTATTAGAAACATTTTAAAGCTATCACTAGACTCCTCAATTATGGACAAACCTAACTGTAAAGCAAGTGACATTTTGACATGTATTGACACACAGTTATTCAACTCCCAGGCCCAAACATGTCGGCCAGTAAAGAGACCAGCTGTTTGCTCCTAAGTATACAAATTTAAACTTTCACTGAGATTTAAATCTAATGCAGGTTACCTGGCATTTGAATTTGGTTACCACAACACAACGGCTGCACTGCAATTTGTTCAGCCTAAGTGCCGGAGCCTTCACTTTAGATGAAACTCCATGACAAAGTTTATTTTGTTTTGTTTCTTTTTTAAAAAGAGATTTACAGTTTTTACTAGTTTGTCTATGGTTTCTAACACGTAAATCTGCAATTTGTAAGCCTTGCATAAACGACACACACACATACGAATGCCAGTGTGAAAGCTTTCCCTCCATTCTATCTTTCAGTCTCCTTTAGGGATAGAAAGGAATGAAAAATCACAGGACAAACTTGAATACCTGGATTTTGATTCTTAAGCAGTGTCTTCTAATTAAATATAAGATAGCATGCTACACAATTAGCTTCTTCCTTTAATCAGTCTGTTTATTCATGAAAACTGCTACTTTCCCTGTCTGTAACTATGTGTCCATTTAAAAAAAAGAGCAAAGCAGCACCAAAATTCCTTTTATGACAGCACTGGGGCTATTACACTTAAAGCTGGAAAGAGCATTGAGTGGTTTCTAATAGAACACATGTTAACACTGAGGAGTACTGCACAGTTCCTCTGCTGTACATTAACTTGGTGACAGACGGTTGAACGTGGCATGGTGTGCACAGCGTGTCACCCTTGGCACCTTCAGCCTGTCCTACTGGTAAGAGAAAACCTGTTGTCATACACAGACCACTCAAGAATATGAAGATACAACTGGCCACGTGTCTTGCTGACACGTTTGTTAACGGGAACCATGCAGCTAACAGGAGCTGGTGTTTGGAAATGTGTCCCTAAAGCACTATGCTCTGTCCCAGCTAAGGCCGCTTGAAGAGGAAGCTGAACTGAGTAGCAGCACAGTCCACTAACTGCTGCTGTAAGGCCTGATTGCTCCTATAAGTAAGTACAGACTATTCTGGGTCATTTTTAGTGACGGTGAGCTAGGGGGCTTTCACAATGGTGTCTGAGAAATTGCTTTCTCTGATCAGCATGTATGTTGCTCATGCAGGGATCTTGCTTCAGCCACATAGAGCCAGCCATGCTTTTAGCTCAACAGCAGTGACTTAAAACAAGGGTGCTCACAGCTCTTGCTAAGGCATTACTTGCCTTCGGAGCCACCACTTCCAGTCCTCTCAGAGAGTTAAATGTCCAACTTCCCCTACGGCTGCTTGCAGAGTTCAGGGCCTGCAACTTCACTGACTTGCACGGGGTTTGCACACAGACGTGTGTGTGAGGGCTTGGCTGCGACTGCCACGTGGAGTGGGCAGCAGCAGGTACAGCAAAGGAGACTGTGCCCTCCCAAAGGAGCTCTCTGATCATCATTTTCATGTAGTGGGCACTAACTAACATGAAAGCAGCCTGGGAAGCCTTGCAGCTCAAAGGCAGGTGACCAAATGCTAACCACGTGGCTGCCAGCAGCTAACATTAGCCATGGAAAAGCATCTTAACTGACTGCAACTTCTGTGCTTCTGTGTCATCACATCAGGGCTAAGGAAGAGCTTAACTGGGAAATAGGGAGAACATAATAACAAAAAAAAAAAAGAAAAAGAAGAAAATGTAAGTAAGGAAGGACGGATGGAAGGGAGAGAGAGAGAAAGGTAATTTGGCAACAGCTGTGCCCTTCATTACTGCCTTGGAAAACCCCTGAATTCTGCACTGTGGTGTCTGAGCTCAAAGACATGACTGCTGTTTTGAGAAAAGTCCCTGCTGAAGAGCAGCATATTTACTGTTAGTTACTCCTGCTGGGCAAGGCAGGGTTCCCTTGAGTTCACTGGCAGGGTTCCCTTGAGTTCACTCCTCACACAGCCTGCCCCTCTACACACAGCTCACAAGTGAGGGAATGCTCTCCTCTGATAGAGGAAACTTTTGCTGCAATGGAGGAATGCAGTAATTTAGCACCTAGACAAATTATTTTGGGAATTCTGCACTATACTTAGGCTGACACATCCCACAATGCAAGGGGTGTGTGCTATAAATGAACCAGTTTTTTTTCTCAGGAGTCTGTGTCTTAACTTAGTTAACAACTGTGCAAAGACCAGAGGGCTGACTTGTAGGGTCATCTGAATTGGTCTAGAATTGATCCAAAATGTTTAGTTCTTCAACAGCATTATCTAGCAATGGCAGCAAGACTTGCATTTGGAGCAGAACCTTTACTTATATACAGAAAGAAGCATTTTTGCCTGAAGTGTCTAAGGGCAATGACGTATCAAATAATGGCAAGCAGCTTTATATATACTCTTTAAGCTGAAGGTAAATTATCAAACATGCCTTATTTTCTAATATCAGAACCAATCCCATAATTGTATGGGTAAGATTCTTCAGCTGAGTCCTTTACCTCTGCTATATAAATTTTATATTCCGTTACACAGCCACAAAACAGGGCTGTTGGAAGGAGTTACCGCTTACAACCAAAATCACATCAATGGGACTAATCACATCAGTTCTCTTACATTATTGGGAGTCTAATGGCTTCTATTTACACTCTTTAAATAAAACAGCTTGTCTATACATTTTTCATTGAGCAATACAAGTAATTCTCATTTTTTGAAGAAGCCGCTTTAATACTTGCTTGATGCCTCAAAGCCATGAGACTGTACTTATGATCACACTCAGCAGAATGCATTTACATGCTGCCCAGTCAGCCTAGGAAGGTTCAAGTGCAGCCCTTCAGATTCCATGAAGATTTAAAAGTCCACAAAATTATCTTTCTTAACAGAACTATGCCTTTTTGTCTACTCTGACCCAATACTGACACTACCAACCAGGATGAAAAAGTGCTTCTCATGTAGTAGTAGGTTTACAGTACTTCTTGTGCAGGTGTGACTAGTCTGTGGAAGGAGGTAGTACATTTTTCTTCCAACTCTACGAAATAGCATGTCTTCAATGACTGAGAGGTTTCCCACAATTTTGCACTGGGAGGGTACTTTCCTGCATGGCTGCTGCTCATATTAAAAGTTTCACTGTTATTTTTTCCAGTGGTTAACAGACTTCCTTTATCTTACCATCTTCTGGAATCCTTCTATAGATCATCCACTGAAGAATGAATTCACATGACATTTCTAACCACTTCACTTGTTTTGATTTCTTGGTCAGCCTGGGAGCCCATCTCCCACTTTCCCTCCGATTCCAAAGAACAAGATGTTACCTATGTTGATGCCACTAGCATGACTGCCATTCATTGCTCTCGATCCTCTCCAGAAAAACACAGCAGCCACTGATGACCATGGGAGCTTAGTTACAGTGGCCATCTGATCTGGCTGCAAGAGAGGTAAATTCGAAGTCAAGTTCCTTAGAACCTGTGGCACTTGAGTCGTATGTACTAACGTCTACTGAGCTTGTGTGCTGAAGCTTTTGCAGGCTCAGACCCTCGAACCAAACTGATTCTTTATAGCTCATGTGTCTATTTTCCACTCTGTTGACAAGTAGTCCTAAGAATCTGTCACTAGTAGGTAAAAATAGAAAGAGGACAGGAAAAGCTATGGACCTCAAAAGCATTTCTGGAACTTAGTGCGGACAAATCTCTCACAATGAGCTTATGAAAGAACTGCCCTTGAAAGTGCTATGGAGAACTTTTGAGAAAAGAAAGGAGAAAACCAAACCTGTAAAGTTACAAAACAAAAACTGATTGCAGTAATTAAAAATTACTCTGCAGAGGATCATGACGGTAATGTGAGAAGCTCATGATCTATCAGAATTCAAGCAAGCTGATAAATGCCCAGAAGGGTTAAGAAAACAGTCAGTCTAGAGACAGCTTTGAGATTGAAATAGTATTCTTAACAATTTATAAAACTCAACTGGATTGAGATGCTTCATTTTCAACTGTGAAATAAGACAGAAACTACCGTATCCCACTTTCTCAGGTTGTGACATGGGAGTGGGGATGGTTACAAATACTTGAGGCTTGTGTACTGTAAGGTTTCCTTTGATGTAAATTAGCTTCCCTTCATGCATAGGTCATGTGTAACTCACTCAGAAAGACTCTACACTAAAATGAAGGGGAGAGAGAAATTATATTAGCTCTCCATTACTCAACAGAACATTTGTGAATGTGGGGAGAGTTACAAACCGGAATCCCACTGGGGATAAAGAGAAGACCTGTCTGGAGTACGAACAGATTCAATTATAGGACTCGTAGCATTGCATCTTAAAAGAATTGCAGCATTCCCCACTTGCATTTCTCGTGTGAAGAAGAATTTTTTTGTGAGAAACTTATTTTCTAAGCTCTCCTTGGCCTTTGTCCTTCTAGTGCAGGTACTGAGAAGAGCTGTCATGGCCCCATAGGTACTGCCAGCCCTGACCATCTCTGTCTACCTTCAGGGCTCCCCCAACCCTGCCCATGGCCCAGGATGCTATGTCAGACCTGGGGCCATCAGACCCTTCCCCAGTGACTCTGCAGTAGAAGAGGCATTCTCCAGCTCCTCACAGCCCTGCCATGCCTGGTCATGGGCCCTGCTGAGCCAGGCCCATCCATGTCCCACGTCCCAGCCTGGTCTGCCCATCCCTGTCCCCAGGGTGGTGCCTGGTGCCAGGACTGGGGCTGTCCCAGTGACTCCCAGTTGCCCTGCTCCTGGCCAGTGGAGGGACAGGCCCTGTCTGCCAGGCCCTGATGTGACTGACCTTGATGGCCCTGGCAGTGCCCTGACAGAAGTCATCCCAAGACTCCTTAGAACACCATGCATGGATCACAAATCTCCTAATGACTGTCATGTACAGAGGTGTGGTTTCTAATGCATGTCGCATTTCTAGGTTTCTCCCTGAATGTTAGCCCCTTGCAACGTTTCCCAGCACAGACAAGGCTTTAGATCCTGTTCTCATTGTCAGCACCATCTCCAAAATAGCCCTTTTTAGTTCATTTTGAGAGGGAACAAAACTAACATGCATGAAAGTACTCCCAGCATGGAAGCCCAGCACCATCTGAGGTGAAAGGGAACAGTTACTGCATGGTGCCTGTCCCACCATTCGCAGCAGCTGAAGGATGCCCAGGGACAGGCTCCCATTCCACTGCACGTGGCACAAATGCAGTTTTTTTATTTTCCTGGCACCAGAAGTTTTATTCATTAAAAAAAAAAAAAAGAGAAAAAAAGAAAAGCAGATCTCCTTGCGTATGGAGGCTGACTTGAAATGGAAAGTAGTGAGAACTACATGAAATAACTTTAGCCTTTAAGATACCTAGCCTGAGTTAATGATAGCTGATTTTCTTGGTACTCCAGTACTGTGATCACACTCCCTCCTCCACATAAAAGCGGCAGAGCTTCATAAGAAAAGACAACTCACCTTTCTTGAACTGTTAGTGCTTTCCGCATTAGGTAGAGGAGAAAATTTTCTAGTTGATATGAAAGCCAGAGTTGAAAAAAAGGCTTCTTACCGTTAAGGACAATGCCATGCAAACAAAAGTGAACTTCTTGATATGCGTTGCTGTGACGGTGCTGTTGGTGTTCACCAATTTATTGCTTGGGTTATTCTAGGGTGAGAGAAAGATAACAAGCATTAGCTTGGCTCCAGACTACTGGGAGGCTGATGGCACCAGGGTCATGTGTTGAGCCTGACTGTCTGTGTGCCTGCAAGTCTGTCTTCGCTTGTTTGCTTTTTAACCTAGAGCTTTCCGAGTACTTTGTACCATCACAGAATATTTTCCGCTTAAACTGACAGCAACTGCTCCTACGGCCACTGAGGGCTGAGTAATCTCCCTACTTTTCATAGGAATAAATCCTGTTTAACAAATTCAGCTTTGAAAAAGTGTGGTAGCTCTTTCTAAGGAAACTTAATATGATTTTTTTTAACCTTAGTTTAAAGTTTGTAGCATGTTTTTACAGGAAAAATAGGATTCCATTCCTTTTACTACAGAATCGTACCAAATCCATATATCAATGCACACAACCTTACTGATCCAATTAGACAAGTAGGTAATATAAACAAAGCTCCTGGAACAGCTGGCTCCATTAATGCAGTTTAATGAGGAGAACATAATTAGGACTATTAGATGTTCTACCTTGAACATGGGCTCTGTACTCACACGGTAGCAAAGTTTTATTTAAAACAACAACAAAAGCCCTCTTCCAAATGTCTAATATAGCAAATGAAGCTGAAGATTTAAAATTGCCCTCAGGAAACACATAAAAATAAACTAAATGGTCTGTGAAAGGAGAGGGTGGGATATGAAAAAGCACGATACCATTTGGGGCCCTGTAGAAATAGGCTCTTGGGTCATCTATTACATTCACCCTGGGGCTGATTGAGATACACAAGTATGTGCCCATGCTGATTAAAAATGCACCATGAGATGTAGTATGATGTTTATTCTTTCTTGATGTAACTCAAGTAGACCAGCAGTATCTGTCAGATGGTCAGCCTCCTAAAAGAGGCTGAAGTTACTCTTAAAAGAGATAGGAACTTGTGCAAATACATCTTGGGAGTGGACAAATCGATGGTAAGCTTTGTGAAGGGTACCGCGCTTCACTTACATTCAAGTAGTTGGAAGAATTTTGCAATTTAAAGCTTTCATGGTGATTAGTGCAGGAATGGCACCTGCATAGTACCATACTCCTGCTTAAATATCTCCTTGGGTATTTGAGGATGCATGTAGGCAACCCAGACCCTAAAGCAGGGAGCTATTCCCATGCTGGTCCTTTTTGGGAACGGTTTATGAAAACTCTCTGTAAATATTTCTTTCACGTCTCTTCTTATTCTTACCCTATATACTCCTGCTACCTCACTTAGCACGTTTTATGCCATATTGCTCTTACAACATGCAACTAAAATCCCTAATATATATACTTTTTTGGCAATCAGATAAACTGTACCTGTCTGTGTCTTACCCTAGCTTTTTAATCCTCGCTTTTGTTCGACAAAAGCCCTGTGAGAACCCTTTTAACTGAAATAAACAAATCATGGCCTAATCCTGCCACCACTTAAGTTGTCATCATGTCTTCTACCAGCTAAATGAGACCTGAATTTAGGAGTCTTAATTGCTGTGAATTTGCTTGGCAACGGTGCATTTGATTGTGGCTTGAAACAGATGAGGTTAGCAGGCCCTGTGTTTCCTGTCCCAAACCACTTTTATCTTGCAGTTTATTGGTTTTGCATCTGTAGTTCCTTTTAAGCAGCGTGATCTCTGAGAAGGCCTGCATATTCTATTTTACCTGACAGGTCAATTTGGCTGTACACAGGCAGGTTAGGAGGTTATGACTGATTTGACTTTGTTTTGTTTTTAAAATCTCCTTGGAAATAATAGTGAATCATATCAAATGAGGCTTTCTTCAGTTAAGCACATCCCGGAGGAAGGAAACACTTTTTTCATCAGTATTTGGAACCAGAAAGTTTAGTTACTAATTGGTAAATAAAAGGAAGGAGAGGATATGGGATTTGAATTAGAACGTCACAGGACTTGACTATTCTTCGCACAACATATGGGCTAGTAAGTACCAGTTCTAAAACAGAGCAAAAAAAAGAGTCTAAACAAAATTAAATTGGTTATATATTTACTCTGTGCTCAGTTCCAGGAGCAGTCCTTGCATTCTTACATAATTACATGATTTGCCAACAAAAGTCTCTATAGTCTCAGCCAGCTAGGTCAGTACTACTAAAATAATGTATGTTATCTCTGTTACTGTCAGTCTGTGAAACAATCTTTGCTAAACATTAACATAAGCAAACGAACCCAAACCCACTTGAGAAATACTGCAGAATCTGGAGCAGAGATGTGAGCTTGCTCGCTCACTGTTGGACGCCTTTTGAGAAACCACTTCATTAGGTAAGTAGATACATCAGAGTAAATAAGTGAGGAATTATTTTATCCTTAAAAATACAGCATATACCTATTCAAAAGGTAGTTTAATACCTTTTAACACAGAGCTAAGGATAAAATCATAAATCAGACATCAGCATGAATCCACCAAAACCCAGTTAATTTTAACTAGGATTTTAAGAAAACCTTATCAGTGGGGCAAGGAACAATAGGCATCAAAAGCAAAAGTAAAGAGAAACAAAACAATAGATGGCCTTTAATAGAGCCCTATTTAATCTATGGTTGGTTTATTTTTTAAAAGAATCTGTTACACTTGATTATAGAGCCATGAACTAACTTTCTTCTTGTTTGTTTTTCAGAAATTCCTCTAACATCACCACCCCTAAATTAAAATGTTTTAACAGAGAGAAAGAGGAGGACCATGGATGTGAAAACACACAAAAAGTATTTATTAAACCTCTAACATGGGCACTCACCTTGTCAAAAGCGGGGTATACTGCTCTGATCTCTGTCAGCCAGCCATACGGCATGTGTCCCACAGGATATGTAGCTGTCAGAATAGCCACTGCCTACGAAAAGAGTCAGGGAAACACGAGCTTCAAATCTTTGAACAGAACAGTTAAACTAACACATATCGACGTTTCCCACCAGTATCACCAAATTCACCTCGACACAGTGAGAGACCGGGCAGGTGACTGGAAGCTCTTTGTTTCAGAGCGGCCATCATTCGGCCCCACACCTTGAATTTAGGAAATCTTTCATGCCATGAAGCCGCGTTGCTTAGCTGTTTTGTTTCACCATCATTCTGATATTTGGGGATAATAGTTAACCTGAGCTGGCGTGTGCCCCTCAGCCAGCCGAATACAACCCTCCCACATTGTTCCCGAGTTCTGTACTCACGTACAGATACATGAGTAGCAGAGTGCCTTACAGCTCACAATAGCTTTGGATCATATTTAATAATTTTAATTTATAAAAATTTTACTTGGTTATTTGTAATAAAACAGTTTTAAGGAAGACAGACTACAAAACAGTAGGCCTCAGTGGCTGACTGACTTTCAACATCAAACTGACTGCTCTGGGGCAGGAGACACTTATGAGACAAAAGTAAAAAAAAAAAAAGCTCTCTCCACTTCGGTGCTCATCAACTAAAACCAGACAAAAATAATTCCAGATGACCATTTTTATCATGAGAAACAATTCACTACCTGCAATTCAAAACCAGGCCGTTTTGCACTTTCACCTTTTCCAAGAGGTACATCAAAGACATCCCCCTGGCTCCTACATATTAGTGTATGAAAGACTTTGCTGATTCTTCTGGTTTCTGAAGAAGAAGTCCAAATACATGTACTTCATGTCTTTCACATAGGAAGTGTGTTTAGGGAGCTCTTTCTGCAGCTGCTTGGAAATCTACTGTCAGCCCAAATTTTCTAGGTCTCAGAGCCAAAGTGTGCATCTGTAAGTGAGAACTGACCACCTCTTAATTCCATAAATTAAAATGTTTGATTGCCTTTTTTTTACAGATTCAGATCTGTTACAGTTCACCTAAATCCAGATTCATTTTACACCTAGCACTGGCAGTGTTAAGAAATACCTTTTTTGTCTTCTGCTGTCTTTGTTTCAGTCCTAAACTTTTGATGTACATTTTCTTGGTTCTCTGAGCCCATTTTCTCATTATAAATGTAACTATTGTCCTTTCTTGGTTAAAAGACCTGTACAAACACAGGACCATGCAGCAAGCTAACTTCTTCCCTGTCCTGCTTAAAAAGACAGGGGAAAGTAGAGATATCCACAGGGAGGAAGAGCAGGATAGATTCTTCTCTGCTAATAATAGCTTTAATAATATTTAACGTACCTTGCAAAAGTAATTGGTTCAAAGAAAACAAATTGGAATTTAAAGATATTTTCTTTTTAATTGCAATTCTGCTTCCCCTCCATTATTGTATTCTCAGCTGAATTTCCATCTGTATGAAGATGGAAAGTGATTTCAGCAGTGATTTTTCTTCCAGTGTTTTTCCTCAATTGGTGGGATCCCAAAACAAGCATGGGAGCTTTCCTAAATGTCTAGAACCTGTATTAGATAAGTGAAAAAGGCCCCTATCAAAGCCACGCCAAACAAGGAACCCTAATCACCATAGCTGTTCTGGGAGTCCAAACAGACGCAGTGGGAGTTGGCCAATGGAGACTTGCTGATCTCGTGAAGGTGCTACAGCCTAGCCCTTCACAGGGACATCCTGTCCACATTGAAAGTTGCTGATATTATTGAACAAGAGACCTATAAAATTTCTGTTCATACTGATGCTCCAAACACTGATGTTATCTGTGCAGCCAGCACCTCCCTTTTCAGAGGCGTTTATTTCAGAAATCAGCGAAAGCTGAAATGTGACCATTACTGTTCACGTACAAAGGCCAGCAAACCATCAGCTACGACATGTATTTGCAGTCATCCTACGAGCAACAAAATACAATAGGCTAGCCATGAAATGTGATGCATCTAAGATCAAAAGTTACCAAGAAATGCAAACCTGATTTCTGCTAACCCACTCTGTCTCCCCTTGTACTGAGACTGCTATTAATGCATAGCCTGATCCCCGATTTACACATGTAGAATCCTTAACATTTGCTAAATTATCCCTCCACAGCTGTTTATTTGTAGTCACTGGCAACTTCTGAGTGAGTGGAATACACAGTATTGCACAAGACAAATTAGCAGTGCTGACAGAATGTGTGTTAAGCATCAGCTACTTGAATTTTCCTTTCCATTTAGTATCTCACATCTTTGTTTTTCCTATAGAAAAAACAGGAAAGATGTGCTAATAACTCTGTGTATCTAGACATTCTCCCACTGTAAGTAGCAGGAAAGATCCCTCACACTTCCTAAGAGAGTAAATCAGCTCATGGTGAGCACTGGTGAAGGCTTTGCACACTCAGAAGTCTGGCTCCCATCAGCTATAGAAGACTACTGGAGTAATCTGAAATTCCTCAAAAGAAACTGGGTGCATTTCATATTTCAACCAGGAGACAGATTTTTTTAATGTGCTTCCTTGCACCTCTACTCAATTCTGTGTGATGCACTGACTGCTGACAGTAGGATCGTTTCACATCAGTTTGCCTGCCCATATATATATCACATGAAACAGTGGAACACAGGACTCTGGGCAACTCTCCTAAAATCTCTGGGACCTAAATGCTCCAGAGCATATATACCTACATGTAGACCATGAAAACCTGGGATGCAGGAACTGTTCAGTGAAAAAAATTCTACTGGTCTTGTTGAGGGTGAGGTCCCACTAGGACTGGCAGAAACACTCATGGTCAGAGTCCAACCAGTCTTCTTGCCCCTTCTTCTTTCAAGAAGAACTTGCCCCTGCTGACGTTCAATAAGGGCAAGTGTAGGGTGCTGCACCAGGGAGGAATAACTCCCTGCACCAGTACAGGCTGGGGGTTGACAGCTGGAGAGCAGCTCTGAGGAAGAAGACCTGGGAGGTCAACAGGATGACCATGAGCCAGCAATGTGCCCTGGTGGCCAAGAAGTCCAATGGCATCTTGAGGTGCATCAAGAAGAGTGTGGCCAGCGGGTCAAGGGAGGTTATCCTGCCCCTCTACTCTGCCCTAGTGAGGCCCCGTCTGGAGTACAGTGTCTAGTCCTGGCCTACCCAGTTCAAAAAGGACAGGGAACTGCTGGAGAGGTTACAGCAGAAGACCACAAAGATGATTAGGGACCTGGAGCATATCTACTATGATGAAAGGTTGAGGGACTTGGGTCTTTTTAGTCTGAAGAAGAGAAGACAGAGAGGGGATCTGATCAATGCCTATAAATACTTCAAGGGTGGGTGTCAAGAGGATGGGGCCAGTCTTTTTTCAGTGGTGCCCAATGACAGGACAAGAGGTAACGGGCACAAACTTGAACATAGGAAGTTCCATCCAAACATAAGGTGGAACTTTTATACTTTGAGGGTGGCAGAGCACTAGAACAGGCTGCTCAGAGAGGTGGTGAAGTCTCCGTCTCTGGAGACATTCAAAACCCACCGAGACATGTTCCTGTGCAACCTGCTGTAGGAGGACCTGCTTTGGCAGGGGGGTTGACTACATGATCTCCAGAGGTCCCTTCCAACCCCTTATCATTCTGTGATTCATTATCCAATTCTGTGATAAAGAGATCACTAAACAGAAATGTATTTAGGACACTTTTTTTCTTGCCAGCAGGGATGAGAAGAAAAACACAGAGGCAACTCTATGTAAATAGGCATTTGCAGTAATGGGGAGCACTGAGTTTCTTACCTCTGTAGCTGAAGAACTGCCGCCTAGGTCCCGGGAGACAAAAAGGTTGACAATGGGCCGACTTATTCGCTGAGTTGCCAAAATTAATGCCAAAGGCCACCAGAAACTCAGCATCTTCCTTATTGTAGCCTCTCCCTGCAATACACAGTAAAAATTTAAAAAAAAAAACAAACAAAGAAGTGGCTTTGGAAAGAAACACCCTGAGCAACCAGAAGCACAGAGAAAGGACTTTTGCTTTTCCCACCCACTGTCACTGTGGTATATTCATTTCAAGTGTTTTCAATAGCTTGAAACGCTGTCACCTATGTTAGCAATACTGAATTCCAAAGAAGCTGTGCCATGGATCTCAATAAATAATACATAAAGTATCTATCTGCAGAATTTGTTCTGGCTATCAGAGAAACATATGTGAACACCAATATGACATTTCAGGAAACAAGAGGAATTTTGAGACGTTTTCCCCTGTGAAATAAGGTGTCCTCTTCATTCTGTGCTGTCTCACAGCACTAGAAGAAGAGAGCTCAGTACAGAGGTGCTCAGTAGACAGCACAGCAATACCACTTGAAGTATTGCCTTATGTGAACTGTTGCTGGAATAGTTTCTACTGTGTCTCTCTAGATTATTATTATTTTACCCCTGTAGGGCAGAGAGAGGAGGGCCTTCATGCACAGAGCCATAATATAGTATTATAACACAAACAGGAAGTTTAAAATTATTGAATTAAAAACAAATCACAAAGTATTAAGACATACCCCCATTTCAGGCCCACTTCTGTCAGGAATGACATCATGTATGTTCCTGTAGTATCCGAGGCATAATGTGGTACACCGGACAAGTGCTCCCATGTATAAAGACAAGATTGGGATCAGGAGAGGCTCCCTGCACTCCAAGTGACTGTGAAGCAAAATGGCTACAAAAACAACCTGCAGGGCAAACAAATTAATTATCAGTAATTTGTCTGCCTGATTCTTCAGGGCCAACATATCTCCCGTCTGACTCCCAGCTAGTCCATCTGAATCAACAACCTTGTGTGACTACAGTATCTGGCTTCAAGGTTATGGCATTTAGAAACTTCAGTCAGGACCCTCCATATATTCAGTTATACAAATAAGCAGAACAAGAGTTAACATCATATAGACGCTCTATTAAACCGTACTTGAAGATATGGGCAGGTGTCAGAATGGGAGCCATAAATAGAAGAAGGGTAGCATGAAAGTCTGGCAAGGTCTGGCAACCAGCATGTGGCCAAGTGTCACCCTTCCCAGGAGAATGTGCTATTCTGATATACACTGAGGCTGGAGACACGCTTCTAGGGTCTGTTTTTAAACCCTGCTTTTTTTTGTAGGGACAAGGGGCAGTGGCAATTAAAAAAAAAAAACCAACAGACGTTTTGAAGTATTCACTTCAGCATTTAGAAGCAGGAAGTCTTATGCCATCCTAATTTTCTAATTTTTTGAGTGAAATTTCAGTATTTCATCATTTGCTCTTCAGCTATACCAGTGCCACATTGATGTAACTGAAATGGAAATTTTTGGCCTAATGAACAGGTCTCACTTCAGTCTCATAACATAAAACGTACAATCCAGAAAATGTGAAGGAATTGATTAATATGATACTATTCTCTTCCATTAAGTACAGAGCTGATGGCATGACTCTTAAATTCCGAATGTCTCTGGATGGGGGACACAAGTGGGAATGAAACTGTTTTGTTCTGTGAACACCAGAATCAAGGATGACACTGCCAGGACATGCTGACATTCCAGTGACACATTGTTCAGGGGCAGGCTCTCTCCTTCACTGCTACCGCTCACAAAATACTTAAGAAAAATCACACTGAGCACATGTTTATTAGGCTGGACACATTGCTCATGAAGGTTTGCAAAGCCGCTCTTTTGAACCCTACAAAAGAGGTTCTTTTCAGTAAACAGAGGCAAAGTCAATTGTGTATATGAAGCTACCCAGGGAAAATTAGCTACTGTCTTTGCACCTATTGCTTGTGTAAGGGCAACTGCAGGTGTAGGGAGTTCCAGGATGTGAGAATCACAACTTTTTGTCTACCAGATTTGCTCTTGCTCTGAGCAATATTTTGCTGAGTGAAGATGACAGGTGTCTTATTCTTTACAACCCTGGCACCCCCCTCACCAACCATTGTGGAAAGAGCATATGTACCATGGCCAAAATAAAAATTTATTTCTATATTTAGATGTATATGACCCTGCATGCATCTAGGGTCAGCAAACTTTGTAGGTCACATTAGAACAGGAGCAGATCCTGAGAGTTAAGGTCATTTACGTTTACAGTAATTGGTATTATCTTCAGGGATTTAGTGCAGTATCTGCAGAGGGGCAGACCTGCCAAACATAGAATATCAGCTGACTGGATGGTTCAACTTGGTTTATGGTTTGCTTCTATTTAGTGGGAGGAAAATGCTATGGAAGATTGAACTAAGTGCTGTTGACTTCATATTTCCTTTGATGTTGTACTGTTATTATCCTCTCTCTTACCCAGTCATTACACCATTCAGCTGGTAACGGGGCAGTACAGAAACTGTTTTACAGGTGCTGGGACTCTCCATTTTGTAATACTTTTACGTATGTTTTGAATGCTACAACAATGGTCATCAGCAATGTGTATGAATGTTGTTTTTTAAGCGTGTCTAATACAAAACAACAGGATATTTAACACCTCCCTCACAAGTGAAAGTTCAAACAACATTTGGTCTTCTCTGCATCACCCAGGGGCCATCACCACAGACCCCTTCTGATGTAGTTCTGAGCCTTCACCTTTTGTACCATTAACAAGAACAGTGCCATACTGGCACTCAAACATGACTGCATTTTACTTGATTAGACAGC
Organism: Nycticryphes semicollaris; assembly: GCA_013400055.1. Classification (NCBI taxonomy): domain Eukaryota; kingdom Metazoa; phylum Chordata; class Aves; order Charadriiformes; family Rostratulidae; genus Nycticryphes; species Nycticryphes semicollaris. The sequence goes on from VXBJ01000397.1 coordinate 341,128, forward strand.
ACTTGCAAAACTGACAGATGACCTGAGAATCAAGCCTTCACTTCCTCACGTACAAGACCCATGCAGTGCAACTGTGTGACGCGTGGGGAAGAACGCACCTCTGGAGAAAGGTCTCTTTCAAAGCACTCCATCAGCTTCAAGATTGGTAGAAGCCATCAATCTCTTTGCCTGACCTTTCTTTTTCCCAGATGTATATGTGCATATACAGCTTGTTTCTCAGCCATTCCGAAACAGGTGGAAGTGCTGCAAGACATGGCCCTAACCCAAATAATCTTAGTTTCCTTCTCTTGACATTGCTTTGGGATTGACTTGATCCAGTCAAGTGAGACTAGCTAAAACCACAACTGTCAGCAAACAGCCTCCACACGATGGGGAAACAACTGGAGAAGTGCACACAAGATTACTTCCTCTGGTGTGTTATTCACAGTAGAGAGAGGAGTCTCTGTACAGAAGAGTCCCTGCTTAGAAAAACATCTAGTCCATAACACAACAGAAACAGTGACTGCCAAGAGGAGTCATTACCTGAGCTATGACATCGGAGATGGAGGCACATCCCACGAGGAAACTGTACTTGTGTTTCAGCAGAATCCCAGCATGGGTCCATGCCTGGAAAGAAGGCAGACAAGAGTTTGGGAAATGATTATGATATTTGTGAAAGATTGCAGGGTCCAGAATGCTGTTTTCTGGTTGTTACATGGTACAAAAGCAACTTTATAAAGCTCTTTTCCACCAGCAATTGTGTAATTGGCAAATATTAAGCCAATAATGTAGAGAAAGCACTGCTGCAATCAGTTCCTCATTGCCAGGACTGACATGGAGAATGGGAATAATTTAACAGACTCTATAAAAATTTCTGAGCAGATCTAATAAGAAACTGCCGCCTCTTCATAAAAAGATGCTGCTCAGGATGGATTATCATACTAACTAATCTGAGGGAAAAAGTGTTTCTTCACATTCACCAGTTGGATGCACCTCTGAAGTGTAATAGTCATGGGCCCACTGAATTATGCTGAGTCCTGTCTGGAAAAGAAAACTTAATGATCCATACATTTTTCTTATTTTCAGCTACTGTTTCAAGCAGACAAAGTGGTAGAGAACTCCTTCATGAGTTTTACACAGAAGCAGAGGCGTTAAAGAGAGCTGCCATATTTTTATGCTGTGCAGGCCACGAGGAGTGAGCCTGGTGATGTGGGAAGCAGCAGCCTATGCCATGCTTGGCTCTCTTGTCTAAGTATTTGAGATACACTACACCTAGCTATGCTTGCAAAAAATGATGGTAAGAAATATCCTTTTCAACAAATTTGCTTTGAGAAAATATTGATCTTATTCCTTGTAAGTGCTGCAGGTGATTTGGGAATGCAAAGCACATCCAACTCTTTCACTACTAATTGGAATGAGAGGACACAGACAGACAAATGGTGCAGCGCTTAAGAAGACAACCAGTGCTTTCCAGCATGCACATACTCTAACAAGGCAGCTGAGGTTTTTTACATTTGTCACGATCTCTGGATGTTCAAAGTCCACCCAGAGGCTTTTTCCAGGTAAGGGGAGATGATGAGCCCCGGTATATCCAGAGCTACTACTTGCAAAGGACACACCTTCCTCCTGCACACACTGAGTTTCCCATCAGGTAAGAGACTTTGCAAACTGAAATCACAAAAAAATCCCAACCTCAAAACCCATTCATATTAAAATTCAGTTCTGAATCGGGCACTCACCATGGCATCCATAAAAGGGAAGGCAGCAAGATAAAGGAAGGCCCTCCGAGTTTTACTTCCCACTGATTCATCCACATGGTGCAGCTTATTAATAATGTAATACCCCAAATCACTATATGCTGTAGAGACAGAACAGGAATGAATAATAAAGGTTACATATGGACTCTGGGTAAGATACTCAGAAGTACCTGAAAGACTGTGACGTGTTAGGAGCTGAGACACACATCTACTTAGCAAACAGCTGCAGGGGCTTCAGGATATTGCAGCCTCACCAGCTGCTGTTTATAAGTAAGGAGTCCTCTCATGGTTCTTTTTCAAGTAACCTTTGGCAGAGGAGTGGTAACAAGTGGCTGGGATGGGAGATGGTTAAGAAGTGCCACATCTGTTTACAAAATGAACACACTGGTACTCCAGAAAATCTACTGCTCTTTCATAAACTCAAGACTCTTTGTTCACAAAGACGTTTTCACCAGGCATTGTGGGCTGAAGTACCTTACAAATGCTGAAACCATCTACTCTCACTAAGTTCTCATGGCATTACCTGTAAACCTGCCCAAAGCTATAAAAGGATACTGTGAACTGCAAATGTACACAATAAATCACACTCATTATGCCTCTCCTTTACTTTGTCTAATGATCACCCCTGCTGGGACTGGTCAGGGCACTGTGTGGTTCACTGTACAGTCTCTGGGACGCCTCAACCACCCTTAGTTTCGTTCCTATCTGGAGCTGGCACCTCAGGAACCACAAGCCAGAAAAGGGCATTGCAGGAAATCAAGGGCTAATTCAATTCAATCTTTTTAGCCTCATATATAGTGTTTGGAAGCAATTAAAGAGGAGTTAAACTCATCATTGCTTTCTGATGGCTTAGGGATATAACAGTTAACTATTTAACAGGACTGAGAAGACTTGTTAAGAGTCAAAACAAGACAGAGTACACAAGGTAGCAAAAAACCAAGGTGGCATGACAACACTGGGAAGGGGCATGAGCCTAACTCCAGATAACCAGGACTGCCCAAAAGGAGCTAAAATGTTAAGAACTCCCTTTCTCTATGCTGGTCCCCATCTATATGTCTTTCATCTGAAATATAACAGACTTGCAGACTATTGATTTGTTGCCTAACTATACTCCTGGAGCCAACCTTGTTTCCTTTTGAAAAGGACGAGGGAAAATCTTTAAAACAGGATTCCAACCTCTCTCGAGTCCAGGGAGGGCAGTTTCATTCTTTAAGTGTCCTTGTGTTTGTAGCAGTCCAGTCACACATCAAGCACAGGCTCTTTTTATTTTTGCATGAATGGCCATAAATCAATTCTTGCTTAATATATTGTAAACTCTCTGTTATGCATGGATTTTTGCATGGTAAGTTCTTGTGGAAACTTTTTAAGGCAGAGCAGTACGTGGATGTTTCTGAATTGACTTATTTAAATGAAGGAGAAGAAGTCTGGAAGGCACACGAGACAAGCCACCAGTGAGGGTCAGATTCACTGAGCTGTCTCTTCGGTCCCACTGAAGTTGCTTAAAACTTCTTCTGTAAAAAAACCCTGAAAACTGCTGGAGGAAACACAGCAGTATAATTCCCCACATGGTGACTGACAGAATCAGAGCCCAGGTGCTGAGAAACCTGCTCCTGAAGAGAAGCCTCTGCCAGCAGTGCAATGCTGGGAAGACAGCGCACTGCAGAGGTCACCCTTCGATCTCTCCATTCACTTCACCTGCTGGGCTTCTCCTTCTTCAAAAGAAACTTTTAAACTGTTTAGAAAGTGAGTAATAAGCAATTTTGGGGGCTTTAAAAGCCACTGAGATGTTGAAATTCATTTTTTTAAAAAGTTTACTGTCAGAGGAAAATTGCAGAATCAGAGGGTACAGAGGCTGAACAATGCGCACTTGTAGGAACAGACAGTTCACCACAGGATTGTAGTTTATTGGCAGGATGCTCTCCAGGGAGTTATACCACCACAGCTCACACCACCACATTTTTAAGATTTCTAGGGATATCAGTTCTGTGCTCTTTCAGCTATAAGATTCTTTTATCCTTCCCTCATCCAAAACCAGCCTAACTACATTTTTTTGATGTGATTTTGATTTTAAAATCGTAATGGCTAAACTTAAAAGATAGTTTTAAAATAGTCAACTATTTTCTTCCACATGTCAGTGAAAACACACAATCATTTTTGCTGATGTCAATCAGTGTTTCCATCCGCAGAAAGAAGGACTCAGCAAGCTGAGATTTACTGACAAATATACAGGCACGTGTCTCTGAACTGTGAATAAAGCAATTGCTGATGCAATTAGAACTTAACTTCGGCCGATCTTACAAACTTATTATGAAGGGTGACAAAACATTAATAACAGCTGAAGAGTATTACATGAAGCTAAAGTAGATTGCTCTTCTCATTCCTTGCATCATTTCAACCAAAACAGCGAAGTCCAACTCCGAGACAAGCTGCCCATTTGCACTCCTCTAAAACCTCATTCATTTTGATATTTCTATGGATTAGTTTTACTACGACGTTGAAGCAGGAATTCTTGCTTTTTTCTTTTCCAGTTGAGTTTTAAGACCCAGGAGGCTAAGAAATGACAACGATACACTGCATATCTAATTGGGTCTCCCCTTCCCTACACCAACTTATCTAGCAAGCCAATTACTACCACATAAACTTCAGACATTCTTGAAACAACTGAACACAATCTTAATGATGCCAGCAGTCTCAAACAAATAGCTGTACCGTTGTCATTTTGGAGCCGTCTGCTACCCAGCGTGTTATACTCACATCATAAAGAAAACAAAAAGAAACCCTCATAGGAAGTGACACCATTTACCTCCAGACACAGCTAGATATGTCAATATTAGCTTCACTGGAGGAAAAAAGAAAACCATGTTTTTGGGTTAAAGTTTGTTCTTTTTAGACGCATTCAATTTTCATACTTTACTGCCAATTTTAAAAATGAACTTGGATATTTGAGAAGTAAAAATCTGTTCTGCTGCTTGTCAGAGAGATGGGTCACATGGCCAAAACTTGCCTGATCAGGATTTTGTTCAGCTATGTGATTTGGGCAGATAGGAAAATCCGTATTTGCAAAAAAACCCAAACACCAACTTCTCCCCCAAACTGATGGCAAATCTGCATTTGGAAATGGAACAGGGTGCATAGATTTCTTTATGTCTTTGATTAGCCTGACTAAAAGCAGAAGAAAAGCCCGGGTCCCTCTTGGTAAAAGCCCAGATGATCAGAGCATTTTAGGCTTTGTGATTTTTTTTGCTTATAGTAAAAAATGAGCTTAAAAAAACCCCACACCAGCTTATGAGCACCTTAATGCAGATTGATTACTGCAATCATCTTTTTCTGTACTCAGCTCTAGTTCCAAAATTGCATTAGTTGATTTTCCCAAATCTATTAGTGACCAATGTTCTCTGAAATATTTTTAGGAAGGCCAACACTCCTAAGTCTCAAACTTAGCCCTTTTTGAACTAAAGAACAATCACTGCTATCCTAAAACCCACAAATGCTCTAGTCATAGGCTTTCTTCCTTGTTCCTTTGCCCTGAATGCCTTGCTGATAAGAAATTGCCCCTGTTGTGGGGGAAGGGTTGGGGCAGGTGGAGAAGCTCATTACTGCTTTAGCAATAGCCATCTGAAAATGTTGAAGTAGAACCGATTGTTAATGAATAACATTTTATCATCTTTTAAAATGAAAAAAAAAAAAAAAAAGCAAGCCTGGATTATAATCTAATTTGTGTTCCTGTGCTATCATCTTCTTGCAGGGCAAAATGTTTAGTATGAGCCACTAGAGCAGACATGTCAGAACAAAACAGACTGGAAAAAATAGCTCAGATTGTCATAAGCCACTCTCTAACTCCCAATCTTTAGAAAATTTCAGAAGTGTTACATTGGAAGGGGTGGGATTACATGTATGGCTCACTTCTTATGCAGATCTTTCACGTATATGCAGTGACTAGTGACTGTCAATGTAGGAAATTAAAAATAAATCAATGGAATTACTAGCAACTGCTAAAGATTTCCCCTGCACAATCTGTACAGAGAGTAACCCATGCCCATTAGCCTATCAGCAATAAACTGGCACAAAACAAATCACTTGCATGTTTTGACTATCCAGTCTGATGGTTGCTGGTTACTAAAGTTCCAAACTTTTTTTTCTCTTAATGAGAAATGATCCATCATGTAGTTTTTAATCAGGTGTCATGGGATGTCTCTTTAAGCAAAGAGGATGTTTTCCCAAAGTAACTTCTGCCTTGCTATTTCCAGAACCTCAGAGAGCTGTGTAAAGTGGTATTAATATGCAAAAGGAAATAAACTTTCTCAGTAAACTAGTGAAGGGCTGAACAATGCTATTTTACTGTCAAAGAAAATGTGCTCACCTTTCATGATACTAGTGTTAAAGGGACCCACTTAGTATGGAGAGCTTACTGGGAACACCATGAAATGCATTATGTTAGCATAATATTATATAAATGAATTCTCTCCTCTGTCAAGGTGGCAAAATATGTAAATAGGCTTAGTAGCTTGAATCCCTTTTCTTAAAGCTCAAAATTCTCAGGAAAAGCCAAATGAGATGATACACGAGATACCCTGGCTACATAGCAAACTGCCCATGAAGAAACCCTAACTGGTGGCAGTGGCTGCCCTCCAAATAGCATAAGGGAAGGAAGACAGCATTCAATCTTCTATTTCCAGACCACAACTGAAACAGCAAATGCAGGAATTGTGTTCTGACCAAGGTTAGCAGAAGCACTGTAAGTGGGGTGAGAATATGGTTTCAAATCTCATTGGGTCATGTCAACTTATTTGTTGAGTCTTACTGTTACCTGTACAGGGGAGTGATAGGAACTGGTGGTGAGGACTTTGCAGACGTTCATGGGAATGTGGTGGGGTAGTACCTTAGGGACCCAGAGCTTGCAACTGTGAGTTTGAGTGGTTTTGGCTCAGCCAGTCACTCCCACAGAGGATTGCATTAGCCTCTGTTGGGGAGCGGTAGTGGGGAGCTGGTGCTGAAGCAATGAAGCATGACTCAGGTGGGTGAAACGGCCTGTTTTGATATTTTAAACGTGTAGAGGATGCTGTTTGTGAGGAGCTGTGTGTGCAGACTGCAAACAGTCTCTATCACAGTAGGAAATGTGGTGATTCATTGTGGTCACTGTGTTTCTACCACCACTTGTTTTCTTCCTTCAGACTTTCAGCACTCCTCCTTATTTCATTGGGCTTTTTGTTCCCTGTTCCTTCCTGGGCTTTGACAGTGCACGGCAGACAGTCATGTCATCTTCCTTAGCCCCATACACATGGCATGTGGAAGAAATTCAGTCCCCTGAGAGCTATTTGTTTCTGTTTTTCCTCTGCCGAGCATCAGTAACCTGTATTTTTGTCTCCTGTAGATAGTCTGTGATCAACTTGCAGCTGCTGGGGAGTAGTTGCAGGTCCTAGGAGGCTGCCTGTCTGACACTGGACTCCTTCTCTTCCTCCTGCTAGGCAGGTTGTGCATCTGTGGGTCAGAGAAGAATAATCAGGATTTGAAACACGTTCAAAGGAAACTTGGAACATAAAACTTGGCAGCATCACCCAGGCAATTGGTGCTAGAAACTGACTAACTCCATTCTCTCGGGCACTCTGCCAGCCTCTGCTGTGGCCTTTGCATATTTTCAGACATAGACAAGTTAAAATACTAAAAAATATTTTGTAATTTGCCACCATAAGCAGCTGAAAGAGTATGAGAAGCCCATTAATTTCGGACTCCAAATCATGGTAAGTGCCACCTTCTTTTTTCTGTTTTTTTTTTTTTTTCCCCAATACCTGCAGAAAGGGCATTTGAGAGGTTCTGAATTCAGCTGGGCTCTACTTCCAGACAAAGGCAAGAAACTTCTCTGGCATGTTTTTCAAATGGCTGCCCCAAACATACTCCTTCAATAAAAAGTCCCACATGGAAAATCCAGCTACATCTTTCACCTGGAAATTTGATAGTTTTAACTTAACTTTTCTTAATATCTATTATAACTGAAAATAAATCGTTGGATGAGTAGAAAATATTTCTTTATCCAGCTAGCAATGCCAAAAACTTTGAACAGCACTGGCAGGAAAACAAGTGAGCAACTAGAAGAGCAGCTCTGGGGGCTGAAGAAACAATCCAGACAAAGAAATATGAGAGCCAAACATATAAATGGCCCAAAGTTTCTAACACTGACTCTAATAAAGCAGCCTCAACTGTAAACATATTGAAGAAGTGAACAATTGATTATGGTAAATTAATTAACTTGAATGCACAGAGTCAGCTCATAAAATCAGCAACAGCTTATCCCTGGCACAGAGTTGCCATGGCCAGTGAGCTGTTACTATAAGCATTTGTTATGGCAGTAACATAGAGTGAAGGTAAACACCACAGGGCTGCTCTATCAGTGATGGAGGAAGACACATGATGGTCAAACACACTGGAGTGTCTGGGAGGCGCAAAAAGCTGGTGAACGTAACTGGCAGCCTGTTAAAGGTTAAGAGCAGGGGGCATTTGTATTTAGCAGATGGCTCTTAAACCTACTCTGGCAGAAACTACATACTGACCAGCAGCATGTGCTGCTCTTGAGATCGTAACAGCTGGATAATGAATGGTGCCTCACTTCCAGGCCATTCCATAACTTCATGTCAATTATGGATATTGTCATCACACGTTTCCCATCTTTCTGTCATGGAATGACCCCCTACTGCTGGTCATCCAACTCAGTCCTACTGCTTGTCGACAAACTCATGCCTCCATAGGCTGTTGCATTACCTCCCTCCTCCCATCCCTTAGAGCTCCCAGCTTTTAGGACTGTACCTGTTGAATGCAATGCACTCTTTGCTTCTTCCTCCAGGATCTCCTGTTCCCTGTTGCTGAGGTCCAGAGGCTTCAGCTCTGTGGAATGAGCCAGAAGATGCAGGGAATCCGGAGCAGTTTTTGGAGGGAATGAGGTTAAAATCTTCCAGGTCACATGCCTTTTTATTGTTTTCGTACTGGGTGATGCTTGGGTTGATACCACATTTCTCCAGGCTCTTAGGAACTGGCAAATCCTGCAGCTGGTTGCCTTACGTTTTACGTTCAGTTTGTATCTGCTTGTGTATTTTCTTTGCTTCAGAGTTCAGTCAAGGTGACGGTCTCAGTTTGGCATGAAGTGTTCTTAATAACTACATCTTCTCTTATAGATTAGTTAATCAACAGAAGTGGATGATGAGTCGTGCTAATAGAGAGTAATACCTGATATTTCAATGAAGATGCTGGCACGTATTTGCTTAGACTTTTGTACTGTGAGAGAGAGTACACTGACAATGCCACCGAGTTCTGACAAACAGACCTACCAAGCACACCCTGAAGTCCTGCTAAACCCATTTGAACAGATACTATTAATTGGTGGTCACTACCTAACAGTAAGACTGAGCTGTCAGCTTCATGCAGCCTGTCAACCTTGCCAAAGTTTTGCTCACACACCTAACTGAAAGAGATCAACATCACATTGGGCCACCAGGCAGGCAAGCCCTGGAGGTGGAATCTGCCACTTAACAACCTGTTTAAAAAGTACTAAAAATTGCATGTATGGGCATGATACCAGCCCAAAAAGATTTAATCTCTTTTTCATCTCCTGTTGTACCTACAAATGAAATCTTAAGCTTATAGGTTCATCAATTTGAAGAACAGGCAAGGGAAGAAAATTAAAAGACATATTAATTAGATGTAAAGTGACCTTACCGATTAAGGTATGAAATATAGCAGCTACAGCGCCAGCCACGACCATGCACAAAACTGCTTTGGTCCTGTCTCGCTTGCTGTTCACAAACACCAGGCCTACATTTTTGAAGTCACTCATCGGACCTGTGAAGAACTTCATCAGGGAGTACGCCAGCCCATAGCTGGCTAGCATTTCCACAGCATCTTCCTTGACAGCAGCGATGCCCCTATTCAAAGCCTGTTGAAACACAGAAAGAGAAAAGTATGTAGTATGTGTGAAGTGTATCAAAGCCAATGTTCTGCAGCTCGTTTCTGAAGGAACAAGAAAGTTCCACTTTTGTTAATTTTCAATCCAAGTTGGACCTTATATCTCGAGGTTCAGCAGCTGTAACTTGTGACTTGTGCCACAGACTCTTTCATCACTTCATACAGACAGTAAGTTTAAGTCATGTAGACTTGAAGATAAACTGTATTTTAGGTATTAAGGTAAAAATCTATTTTGAAAGTATATAATGGAACTCCTGCTACACAAGAAGTCAGAGTAGAGTAATTTTATTACCTGATCATAATCATGGATGATACACCACCACTTAAATGCCAGTTGGAGCCCTCAGTCCTGAACTGAGCAAAATAAAGTCCTTGTAGGCCTTCTGCAGAGGTAAAAACTCTGACATTATTATATGCTGAAATTCTAGGAGCTTAAACTCTTTTTTTCAGGGTAATGAGCTTTTCACTACGTCCCATGTAATTGCTGTGAAACGCTGATACCATCCTATGATGCTTATTATGAAACTAAGCCAAATATGCACATGACTAATCTGTTGTCCTTTCATGTATTTCACAAGATCCTATATTAATTTATATCTCCTTGTAGCATGTTTAAAAAGAAATACAGCACATGTATTTCAAGACATATTAAGGTTCAACTAACCTACTAATTAATTCTAGGTCTGTATTTAGGAAATGTCTGCCAATGAATCATTCATAATTAGATTATTTTTATAACTAAGGTGAACCATAGAAAAAATGTGTAACTTCTTCAGATTCCAGTTTGAACCAAAATGCTTCTAAAATATTGAATAAAAATGACAGAATGACAAATTTTATCTGCAGTCTGACAGTATCAATCACCTGATACACTCAGCAAACTGTTCAAACAGTTTCAAAAAGCGTGAAGGATGAAATATGACTTGTTTCCACAAGTATTTAGCTATTATGGTTAGAGCTGATGTGTGCTGATGGGGCCATGGCAATGACGCCAACCAGGAACATCTCTCCAAGCCACCCGCCAAATCTCAGTCTATCCACTTACACAGCAGTTCTAATACTACTTTTTCTGAATGAACAAACCAGGCAGAGTATCGCCAGGTAATCTGGGTGAAGTCTTTCCATTTAAAATTTAAGCTCAGTCTTTTTGTTGAAGACTTCTGACTTTTTTTTTTTTCTCTTCCAATGACAGTCTAAGCAAGCAATTCCCATTGCCTTCAAAAGAAACTACATCCTCATAGCCGAAATGAGCATTTTCCCTACTGTTCTTTGCCACTCTGTGAGATGTGCTTCGCTTTTGAAAGCAGCACTGTCCATATCATAGCAAAAAAGCTGTAGAAAATACCAACTTCTCCATCCTTGATATCTGCCATATCTCTCTCTTGCAGTGTGTTCTGACTTGAACACCTGAGGCTCCAAATGCTTTTATCTGTCTTGCTCCAGTTTGTCCCTTCCTGAAAATACCATGTGTTAGATATGGAACACCTGCAGCTGCTATATACAACCTTCTCTGGGGTATAAATAATTCCATCTATTGCATTGATAAGGGGTCAAATTATATTTAATCTCCAGATGCCAAAACCACTAGTGGGTGCATAAAACTGTACTCAAACCATTTGTGGAAAAGACTGTGGCCTCTGAAAGGAATAGTCAAGTTTAGATGCCTTTTGTGATGATGTTGTAATTGATATCAAGGTGTACATAGAGTTATAATATTTTCATTTAAACTTTCTAAAGACACTGAATCTCCCTGTTGCTGTTGCCAGTAATAGATTATGCTATAGAGAGAGTTCCTTGATCATGAATTTCCCCCCCTCTTTTCTTCTGTTACCAGTGAAGTATTTCTGGCATCTTCAATTTAAACAGCTAACCAATTTCAGGTAATCTGATTTAAAAGCGTATCGTCACATGTAAACAGCTGAATTATCTCCAGCACAGTTTCACAATCACAAGTGCTTCCTTCCTGGTTTGCACAACTACTGAATACCAGAGTGTGTGGAGGATGGTAATCCAATTCTGGCATGCTCCCTGGGATAAACGTGGCTTTAACAAATCACATCTGTCAAGAGGCATGGTGCTATGATCCCTCTACAGAGCAACAATCTTTGCCGAGCACAGTCCTCAATCCAGTGAAACTAGCTCCGTGTGACTTTGGCCCTGGGAAACTAAGTTTTCCACCTAAGTAGGACAGAGAGGAAGACTTGAACACTCATCTTTCTCTCTGGTTTTACAGGCTGAACTCTGATCTCTTTTGTATGAACAAATGACAGCCACGTAGAGATACTTCTGATTGATTATCCCCAGAGACACACTATGTACCAGGTAAGCTAAACTGTCAAAATTCAAAAGAGATTTTTGTAAGAGGTGTGTTTCCATTAATTTATACTCCTGTGGAATGGCTGGCTGACGTGATGAGATGTTCTAGGGGCTAGCCCTGGAAAAGCAATCCTCCTAAATGCTTCTTTAGAAAGATCCTTAGGAAATGAGCAGTCACTAAGGTTGTGTACAGATGGTTTAGCTTCTGTAGCATTCTTACTCCTTTTTCATGTTAGGATGCCAATGCAAAAGATTCTTCATCCGCAGTTTCCAAACACTGTACACTAACTTGTGTAGCTTTTCTACCCCATGTACCTTAGATTATTTTTGCTACTGAGGATGCTGATGTTATATTTGATATCCTTAAATCCACAAGAAATCCCAGATACTTGATAAATCTGCTTTGGGTGCAATAAGAAAGACACAGGCAACTTGATCTTTTATGGCATGCCAGCCATGCAGTTTGTAATCTTCCAGTCTAATTTCCTGCTAGATTTCCAATTAAATCTCTCACAAAGGAAGAAAAATATAAACCAGGGCAAGGTCTCCATTTTTTTATCAGACTCTATTTTGTAGACATTTTGTGTGAACAAAAATCAATAACAAACCTTCATCAGCAGCATTTGTATTCCATGCTTGTTTCACACACACCAGAGCATATCTCTACAATGATCTGTGTAGCTTGTCAACAAAAATCACCCAGAACTAGGCAGTAATAATATTGATAATAATCACAATACTTAATATAGGAAGTTAGTTTTATCATACGTATTTCAGACGTCATCTTATTTTCAGCTGAATTATTTGCACAAAACTTAAAAGGAGAACTAGGAAATCCAGATGCTGGAAGAAAGACTATTGGCACCTTCTCCTGAGTTTTTAATAAACAGCTAACCTAATATGGCAGCAGGTGAAAATGTCACAGTAAATTGCTGTTCATCAAATGTGATTAACACAAAGCCACTGACATTGCTGACCCTTCTTTTAGAGATAACAGAAAAAAAAGCATACAATACTTCCAGGCTAAGCGTGATCTAGTAGGTACGTGAACAGGTTAGTTGAAGTTATATTCCTAAAGCACTTCTCAAAAAAGGCTGACACCAAGATCTAGAGCCACTTCTATACAATGTCTTCTATAACATATTATGTTATCACTAGAGAGATTAAATTTTTGCCAGAGGACCCAGTAACAACCACTTGAACCCTTTACATGAATAATTGCGTGCTATCTCTAACGTTAACTAAAATCAGACAGGACAAACATTTTAAAATTCCCATCCAGAAGAGTCAGAGGAATACCAAGTAATACACTCAACAGCATTTTCACACAGTAATGGTATCTTTACAATTTGGTAGTGCAGCTGGCTTTATCCTCTTAGAAAGACTATATAAGACCTCTATCAAATTCCTAGGACACGTATAATGGATGAATCCAACAAACTTTTGCATGCAAAGGCAGTGATTTACAGTTGTAAGGAAAATGCCAAGAGTTGCATGAGGTTTCAGCACTATTCACTAATGTTGGCAAAAAAGGTTTGGTTCCAGTCTACAGCTACACACCTCTGTTGCCAAAAATTCAAAGCCTGCCTGTTAAGCTGGTTCTATAGAGTCTGACCATTTCTCAAATGATCCTCCTCTCCCAGAGACTGCTGATTGACTGGTATTTTATTTCGTATTGGATTAGGCATATAAAAATCAACTGAGAAAGCCACACCTATTGTATACGTTTTCTTCTGCTTTTAAAAAAAAAAATTATTACCTATGTACTGCATAGAATTTCAATAGTCTATATCTGACTAGAAGGGCACATTTTCTACTTCATTTGAAGTTAACTAATGACGATGCAGTCAATACTTGAAGTGCATGTGTTTCAAATAAGACCAAGTAACATCCAAGAAATGTAATTCTCGTCAGTCCTCAATTTTGCTTATCCTCGAAAAGCAGCCTGTGACCTAGTGAAGCTGGCACGTTCCTACAACTTGTTTTAAGCCGTGATTCTGCCTGATACATTTTCAAGTCTGTTCTACCTAGTTATCTACCTAAGGGTAGTATCAAAAACCTGCTCTATTTGGCAGTAACATGGCCAAATGCATGTTCAGTTCAGTGAACATTTGTTAACATGTTCCCCTTCTTCTCCATTTTTCTTCCTACATGCCCTCCCCTAAGAAAATGGAACACAGCAAAAGTATCAAGTTAAAGAGAAAGCTGACGTAGGGGACAGCCTTTCTCCTGTGTCAAATCATCTCTCTCCTGATGATTGCTGGTTGAGTTTTCATTTACTAAATCCTGTCACATTGAAATCTTCTGTATCAGATGTACCAGCTGGCTCTGGCTGATCTTTGCCCCTGCCACTGCTGCGCTGCCAGAGGGACCCCTGACAGATCCGACACTCTGTAAGTGCAGCATAATCAGACCACTGTGTTGATGCTACCTAAGCATCATCCCATCTGCATTTCTGCTTCTGGCTGGGTTTCTCATCAAAGCACGAACCACTGATAGGCAATTTGAGGGAAACAGCTCATGCTCTGCCACGGGTCTGTGTAAGACTTCCATGGGCATAGAAGTGGCAGAAAATGGGGTAAAAATAGCATGCACACATTTATCTTGGTGCAAGAAGATTGATCAAAGGTACTGTATGAAGAGATAACCCTGAAAGGGATAGAGGGAGTCTGACCTTTTTAGCCTGAAACGATGACTGAGGAGTCTTTGTTGTTTTGTTTTGCAATGCTTTTACCCTAATTAGGTATCTCTAATTTTGAGTCAGCATCTGCTGTAGATCATGTGTTAGATGGCTGAAATGCTATCTGAGGTCAGTTCCTATTAGCCCACTGTGAAAATACTTGACTTCCCCCCTGCTCCCTTTCTAAAGCTGGCCATAAATGAACCCCCCTAGACTTGACCTGTGCACAGCGCTGCAAGTGCTGACATTGCTGCAACCCACTGAAATGAAATAATCCCAGTCCCCAGCGACAGGCCACAGCCCCGAAACCTGGGCTGAGGGAAGAAGAGATGCTTGTCTGGAGAGAGGGACACCTAGACACCCCTGTGGTATGTGGCCTGTCTCTGGAGAGGCCATCCTTGGAAGAGCATTAGGACCACCCTGAAAATGAGAGATGAAGCTTTTCTGTCTCTTGCTCCTTCCTAATTGAAAAGAAACTATAAATGCAGGGTGGGAGTAGCTTTATCTTAAAAAAATGCCAAGAACAAACACCAAGCCACCAAGACTAGAATGCAATCAGTAACAAAATTTTTCTCCATTCACCTACCTGAGCAGCAGCAAAAAGCAAAAATGAACACTTTTGCAAGATTCTACTCTTAAGTGAAATGCCTGCTATTCTGTGACCATGACCAAGCTCTCTGTTTCACTTGTTGACACTATCCACTCACTGTCCAATGTTAAGACTGTGCGAGAGTCTGTTCCGTGAGGAGTTTGAATAAAGATTATTAAATCCATACTTTTAGAGCACTCACAGCTTTCACTTTACCTGGGATGCATCAGGGAACAGCACTTTTCAGGAGCTCAGCCAGGAGGCATAGGAATAACTAGGGCAGCAGTGGCAACAGTGAAGTCAGTGAACACTGGAAATCCTTCCTATTGCAAGAACTAAGGCAGAGGAGGACATGGTGGGCAGCTGGAAGAGTAGCGGTGGCACATTACCCTGGGGAACCTACTGCCTGTGAGTAGATTCAGGCACAACAACCAGCACAAGACAGAGAATAATACAAAAAAACCCCCAAAACCTACAGGGGGCTGCAGAAGATAATGGTGCAGGACTGCGGGAAAGAAACCAGACACAGTGAAGCCAAAATGTGCCTCATCTAAAACTACATTTGACAATGTGCCAGAATATTTATGACAGGGAGCAATATTACAGGGGTGCATCAGCTGCTGCAGATGGTTGCCTCCCTGGGGCATGTGGAGAACACTGATCCCGAAGCCAAGAGCACTACAAGCCGTGATGCTGGAAAGCCCTTTGGGATGTATTCCCCAGGTAGTATTAAACGGGAACGGCTGACACCTGTATGAGGAAGACCTAAACCACCGCCATTTCCACTGATAACTGTGGAGAAACCTGTCCCCTGAGGTGAGAACACAGCCATTCATTTTTTGTGGCCATTTTCAGGCAAGCAGTGCTTGTAGGGGCATGAGACAGAAGCAAAATCAACATGTCAGAGGTACTCCCCTGCGTTATGACCTTCCTGGTCAACTCTGGTTGATGCTAATCAATTGTCCAAAATATTTTTAAGGTGAAACTCGGGCGGGAATGCTTTGCTCTCAAAGCAGTATGGGAGCATTTCATTCAAGCTTCCCTGGGACCTCATCCACAAAGGTGAGACGCCTTTGTGATTATGTTACAGAAGCGTGGCTAACTCCAGGCTGAGTTTATTTATCTTCAGATCTCTTTCATGTGCAGACCAGAGACTCATTTTATCTCAAAAACTATTGCTGTTTCTAAGTCTATGAGTACAGACAAATAAAATTGAGACATAAATTGAGAACCATAAAACCAGGAGAAGGTCGGCTCCCTGTCTCTTCACAATGCCCTGTGGAATAGCTATAATTTCTTCACCAAATTCCATTTTGATTACTTCTAAGTGGTAGAAAGCACTGGGGACGATACAAATGCATATCACGTGATATGCAGAAAGAGTATTTGCCTTAATCACAAATGATACAGTATCTGCAGCAGTGCTCCTTTTGTTTTTAATTTCTCACAGAAACAGACTCTTGTTCCCTTCCTCACATTATACCCCCAAAGTAAAAAATAAATTGATTCACTATGAGTTGCCTATTTCATAAAATCACATTTTCTCATGGTTATACACTAAATCTCTGCAAGGCCTGTTATAAGACTTGCTTGTATGCAACACAGCAAATTTAATCTACATAGGTCCCTTACCTGTCAGTGTCTCACAACTCTGGCATATTGCCTTTTATTAGCATTAACTCCATCTATGCTGAAATACTCCTTGTGTCTCTCTCCTGAAATGCAAATTGCCACTTTCTCCATGATCATACCTTCTCACTAAGCTCCAAAGTGTAGAGACAAGTTCGGGTTGGAATGGGACCTGGGGGGCCAGCTTAAAGCACTGCCCCAGGCTGAACACCTGGGAGACGTGAAAGAGACCACACACCTTCCCTGGGCAACCACCCTAAGAGGCCCTCCTCACCCTGAACCTTAACATGGTTCAGAACTGGCATCTGAAGAGCCACAGCAATCTCCCTTGAACATTAAAACACAATCTCCTGCTAGCAAAGGCCATGCTGCTAGCATTAGCCTGAATCTCCATTTCTCACATTTCCCTGGCCTTTCCTGAAGGATCTTTTGCTTCCTCACTGTACCACTTCTCCTTGCAGCTCCAAAGACCTGCTCCATACCACTTTTCCTTGCTTTCAATGAATATCATGCCCTTGACAAGAAATTTTCACCTCATGGCAAGAAATCGTTTAGCTCCACTTGCCTTCCAGTTTTTGCCCTTCCTGTTCTGTTGCTATTGGCCTTTTCATTGAAGTAACTTAGAGAAGGACACTGTTTTTTCAGTAATTTAGATGTTGTATTTGTGTTTCTAAGTTCATGCATTGCATATGATAGGTTCTTGCTTTCTCATTTTCTCACATATTTTAAGTACTTCTCTTAAGTGGTATTTCTTCACATGAGGTTACCTGGCACTCCCAATTAGAAGATCCTGTATCTAGCATGTGTGCTTTCTCCCCCTTGAAAAAATCCACCGAGGTAAAGATATGACTTGAAGAAAAAATAAAAAATCCAAGCAAAGACTTTTGCCAGTTGGAAAAATAGGGGAAAATAATGAGGTCTGTCACTGGATTTGTGATTTTTTAACAATTTTCCTTAAACTTTTCATGTTAAAAATATCTTAATGCATGCAGCATTTTGTTGAAAAGTTCTGATATGCAGTGGTTGATAATCAAAAGTGCCTTTAAAACAGACCAAAACTTGGCCAAGCATCTGCAAAGTTTGAGTTGGGCAGGTTCAGTAGAACTTGTTAGACTACCTTTAATTGCACAGAAATCTTGCCCTATGTTTCAGCTGTGCCAAGTGTGCTCCTGGGTGTTAAGCTCTGAGCAGTGAAAGAGAAGCACCACACAACACAGGCAGTCTACGTTCAAGTCCTTAAGGTACCAGGAGACAAGGAAACGCTACCTGGATCATCAGCTTAAGGCAAAAGGGAAAGACCTTTCTCCTTCCATGGACTGAAGCTGCAGTCCTAAGGCCCTACAAGACCTCCCTCTCTCAGGAATTGTGAGGTGGTTTATTTTCCTGTCTTGGCTCTTGTGGAAAAGACCCTGGAGGCCAGATCTGTAAAATTTACTTGTATTCATTCAGCTCACTTATTCCTGCGCTGTTTCCACTCTTTGCTAGTGATTAAGATCCAGCATCCTCCTACTTGGAAAACAAATAATTTGCATTTCCTCTCAGTTCCCTCTCCATGTGGAATTTAAGGGATGCAAACTGTGCAAGAGCCAACAGTCAAATGCAGGGCTGTCAATACTGCAGCAAAATATTTTAGTATCATTGCATGTACTATCCTACAGCATTGTGGCTGCTCTAAAAATTAGTGCTGCTATTGTTTAGAGTTACTAATTTTGCTATAGCCAGAACTGCTAGTCAGCTGTGAGAGTGGGGTTACTCTCTTAGAGTATGGCTATGCATATAGCCATAGGTATTTTTGGGGATTGGTGTAACAAAGAAGTGGAAGCCTCCCAAGATGTTCCCTAAGAGGACCTTCTGTTAAATCAGCTGTTGATCCTTCTGGGAAATAAACCCTTGAGTCACTTAGTTCAGTGACAGATATCCAGGCTGCTTTGATTGCAGAAGACAGTGAAGTTCAGCCTCAGTGACAATGTGCAGGATAGGACCCAAATGGTTTCAGATAATGGGGCTGTAAGGGAAGAAAGACACTTGCTGTGCAAAAATAGATTTTTAGTTTAAGTCGCTTTTAGACATGACTGAAGCCCAAGTTAGTCACTCAAAAGTTGAAAATGCCAGAACAGGGGGGGGTGCCTGTTGTTGTCTGCCCCTTGCTCCCTTCCTCCATCACCCAGGATAGGTCAAATTCACCAAATTTACCAGTAGCCAGCAGCACACCAAAATAAGTGTAGCTTGCAAACTGCAATGCTTCTGTTGTCAGCAGAGCTCCCCTAGTCATTCAGAGCTCCCTGAAGTGTCATCACATATGTCTTCTAGGCAAAATATGTAAAGCAATCAAGTCTCTGCCATTTAACGAACATTGCTTGTACAGGATGAAAGGCTAAAGCAAACTTGAAGCAAGCATCTGTAGGTTTTACTCACTCAGCTTGGGTAAATGTACTCTCTCTTACTGCAGACAGTAGAGAGTAGGAGCCTGCTGAGAAATGCACAAAATTCTTGACTTGTCATATGTCTGGGCTTAGGAAGAAGAAAGGCAAATAATTACTGTTTGGTCTTTTATCCTCCTCAGTACTGCACTATGTTAAAAAAAAAAACAAACCAAAAACCCAGAACAATCTATAAAGTACATGTCAAAGTTATTATGATTACAAAAAATATATATAACCATGAAATAAGGCTTCTGTGCCTGACTTGAGAAGTGGGAGCTTGCCCAGCTGTCCCTGAATGCGTAGTACAGCCTTAACTTTATGTATACTTAGTGCACTCTGCAATTATCTGCTGTGCATTAGCTTACTCTTAAAGCACTTACCTCCCCATGTGGCACAGCACAGACTCATTACTTATGTTCTGGGGCTTTTCCTGACTTCAGTGGAGCAGAACATATTTGAGTTCTGTGATTTTCATCAGCTGTTGTGTCAGGAGCAGGGAGCACAGGTGGTTAAGGTCCACCATTAAGCAGCTGTTCCCTCAAGAACGTGGCTGGCTAGCAGAAGCACAGTTTGGGCTATATAAAGCAGGGTTTGTTAGATGTAAGCCTGTGCAACTCCAAGTGTAGAGCTGCCAGATTAGCTCATGTCTTAACTACTTAGAAGCAACAAATAGAGGGCACCCAGATCACCAGCCTAAATACAGAGTTGGTGTTTCTGCTGCTGGAAACACCCATCATAAACAAAGCCCACATCACTGGTAAGAAAACCTTTCATTTGTATCTGTTTCCCTCTCTCAGAGCATCTAATCTTCTATGTGCCCAGCCTAAGTTTTGAGAACCTTGAACTTCTCTTGCAGGTGGTGTTGACAGGATTAGCTAACATTTCCTTCTAAAAATAGCTTGATTGTTTCTCTCAGTACCCAATGATGTGAAATCAACAAGTCAACTCACAATGAAATTATTACACATAGGTTTTTTCAGGCGGTGGCTATACGGAGCACACGTAACTAAGAAGTTTCTCTTGAAATCATGCCCCCACCTTTCACGAGGGGAAGCACAGCAATATTTTTACACAAGGAAGGCTGAAAATACCCTCTCTGACCTAGAAGAGCAGGACATCATGGGAGAACCTGATTACTGTTGCTTATGTGATCTCATGGCAGTTGGGAGCCCAACTCCTGCTGTTATAATAAATGGTGTTCCATAATAATGGAAATGCAGGTAAAATACCAATTAATCTGAAATGCAGTCAAGGTAGGTATGTTCTGTCCTTACTGGATTTGATAATAAAGAGAACTGGAACATCTATCAATGCTTCAAGCTTTCCTCTGTTCCTTTGAGGAACATGTAAGTTATAGGGAGACAAAAAAACCCATTCTTTCTGAATATACTGGGATGTACAAACCCTAGAGCCCATAACCTCTAAATTCCTGGCAATAATTAATCCTGTTACATCTTCACTCTACTCAGAATTCCTTAAGCAGTACCTAGGCAGCCTTCTCAGGGAAGAAGAGACTTGAAGTACCCGTGGAGTTGTAGCAAGCCTTGTACCTTTAATTTTTGTGTGCCTGGCATGGGTGCATCTTAACCAGAAATGCAAGTGACTTTGTGAGTGTTGTTGGTTATGCCAAATATGTGGTGTAATTTGACAATCTAATTTCAGAGGTGTCTATCCCTGGGTTCACAAAATCTGAACTGAAAAAAATATGTATTTTTAAATCTTTTCCAGTTGAAGGGGTGACCAGACAGACGGTGGGTAGGTTCCTCCACTAACTGAGGAACTGTAAATGGTGCCCCAGTAATTCTTAAATGGGGTCTGCCTTCTAACAGCATCTTTACACACACCTTCAGCAACAGAGAACTTGCCATCACAAGACACCTGATATACAAGCTCAATACTTAATCTTGTGCCTACACCAAAATTAACTCCAAGCTTAAAACTATCTTTATTGACATCCTTTCTCATCCCTGCATTCCTTATGACCTGATGCAACGATCCCATCTTATTAAAAAGGATTATTTCAGTAGCAATGACCAATTTTCTACTAACCCGATCCCTTGAATTCCTTGACTTGAATTGCATAGTTAAACTTATTAGCTCATTTTCATTTGTTTTATCCAAGCACAGGACTGTGACATGTTAAGTTCAGGGAAACCACTGAGTGATTCCCAGATGCTTAAGTGAAACTGATGCTAAAACATTGTAGTGCAACAGGTAATTTTGCCTGGTAGGTTCCCTGACTGAGTCACTGGTTTAAAACGATTGATTTCCTTCCTCCTGGGTTTCAAAAGGGACAAGAAATGCAATGAAGATAAACTATCTTTCACAACATAGTACTCTATGCTGTGCAGAGGTTTCACTGTGAGAAAAGTCTCCTGTCACAGTCTCCTCACCCCCTGACCAGTCTTGTTCTGCTGAGTCATTTAACACCATATTTCCACAAAGTCACAGGAGATGCAATCTCTTTTCCATCTTCTCCATCCCTGTTTTGTTTGGTTGGTTTTTTTTGTGTGTGCTTAGCTGATGTGCAGGGAAGTATGCAGGATATAAAGCATTAATTTAGCACAGCTAAAATTTATCTCCGAACTGCTTTAATATGAAATACAAAACTGGCTTCAGATGGATGTCCTGCCAAGATTTTCATCAAGAGTGAGAGAGTTGAGTGTCATCCTATTGCTGTTGTGGGGATGGAAAAGTTGAGTTGACTTGCTTTGATAGTTTCATATGGCCTATAAGCTAGTCTTACTTGGTGAATTCTTCACTACACTTCTCTGTCTACAAGAACAATCGGTTGCAATTTATCCTTTGTTGAAATCTTCAATGCAAATAAACAAAATACAATACAAGGTACAAGGCAGAATAAACAGAAGAGAAAAAGTTTCTCATTTGCAAATCCCTGGATGCACAGGTAGTAAAAGGACCAACATTACTGTGGACAAGTTGATGGTCTCTGTAGGTAGCTGTATTTTGCCTTAACAAAACTTGAAAACTTATGGGAGGGGGTGTGGGGGGGGAGAGGGCGACACAAAGTCAACCACAGTATTTTTCTATGATAATCTACCCAAATTGTCAGCATTCTGTCTGAGTGTACTGACAACTCTGGTAGGGCTTAGCAGGAAAGCAGGAAACAAAGGATGTTTCAGCTCAGCTTTGGTTTCTGAAACCGTGGGTGTAAATAGCTTATGTTGTATATGCAGGTACTTGAGTAGTGCAAGAAACTCTGATGGCTTCATCCTTGGGGCTTAACAACAGGGTTTAAAATTTTTCTTGCACACATATTTTACCCTCATTCATCCCTTCATTTAGAAGCACTGTTTTTCTACTGAAAAGAATATCCACAGTGCATACTTCCTTTTTAAAGCATGATGTGATAGACTGATAGAAAGCAGTGGATGTTCTGCTCATCATCATGCCTCCGTAGAGTCCAGGTTCTGGGCTGGTGAAATAAATAAATAAATTCTTTTGCACATCAGGGAAATGAGGTCCTGGAACAGACCTTGTGAAATGGTAGTGGGAGTAAACATTTTGGAGCAGTCAAGGCTGGTTGGTGTCTTACAATAAAAGCTGGAAGGTATGCTTGCAAAGAAAATGAAATTTTCTCTGAGATAATGCCACGTGATGGTTTTAATCGCTACTCCCTCTGGTCATGTTCCTGCTGATAATCTGTTTGTTCTAAGCAGGCTAGAATAAGCAGCTTGCTCATACTAGTCACAGGTCTCAAAGGAAAATTTGCAACTGGAGCTAAACCCAAGCTATATTCTGCTGGAATACAAGAAGTGCTCTAGTTTAGGAACTGCAGTCGAAGAGCTGTAGGAATATTATGGGATCGTCCTCCAAAGCACCGTCATTTGGAAGTGATGATCCCAAAAAGACAGATATTCAAAACCAGTTCTCTACTCCAAGTATTTAAAGACTTCAGCACAGCTTTTCTAACCTCTCTATTTGAAACTCTTTGTCCCAAAGAGTCAAAATGTGACTGTGATAAGAGCAAAGTGAAAGCAAGTGTCACAACACCTCTCTTGAACAGTCTAAACTGAAGGTTAAGTGATCCAGAAACTGCCTTTGGATCATGCCAAATTTACTGCAGGCAGCAAATTTCCTGAAATTGGTTCCTCTACTTTCATAACAGCGTAGGGCAGGATTCTTGAACACCAATGAGCTCTGGAGCCCATTTGCCAGGAAAATACACCTCTATGTCTGCTGCTACTGGGTAACATGCATATCCCAATAGGTTCCAGCAGCAGATTCAGCTTTCTTTGTCATCATGCATTAGATGCAGTAGATGGTGTTGGAGAAAACAGCTTCTCGCTGCTGCTCACCCTCAGATGCTTTAGACCTTCTTCATACTTTCATCCTCTTCTTCCTCCACTGCAACCCCAGCACCTCTTGCTCCCCTGCCTGCTGGCTGAGATGGTGGGATGGTGGGCTCCAGACATTTGAACGTCACTGATCTCATCACAGATAGCTGAACTAACTCTAAAAGCACTACAGATTACTTCCTGTCCTGCCATGGGGTAAGACCACATCACATCAAATGTAAGAAAAGGGCTGTATTTCCATAGTCTTAAGCAGAGGAAATACGTATCTATATAGATATATACATAATATCTATTCATGGATATATTCAGGTATCTATTTCCTTTTCCATGAGGTAACTCCTTTACACTTCAGTGTTCTCTTTTGAAAGACCTGACTTTGTTTCAACCTCATTTTATTGCTTGAGATGAGGGGAAATCCTTTGTTGGGGTTAAAGTAGAGAAGTTTCTATCACTGCAAATTTAAGTTACCAGTTTGACTGATTTTGTCAACTCCAGGCAACAGTGTCAAAACCTCATTTTTTTTAGGAACTAAGCTGCAAATATTGTGTAACTTAATTAACTGTATTTGTTTAAGAGATTGTTAAAATGTGGGTGAAGAATTTAATGTCTTTTTTTAGCTATATGACTTGTTTCACTCTGAACAAAAGATAGGCTGACTCAATTACATATTCAAATACTATAAATTCTTTTTTGCAGCCAGTAACAAAGCTGCTGCTGTTGATCAAAAGGCTTTAAGGAAAATAAGGTATTTCTTTTTATTACAGAGCTTTCGTGATGTCTTTCCTGCAGGAGACTATCTTGATTCCTTTTAATAAATATGCCTTTGAGGAAGCAGATGCTTGTCCCAGTGGTATCTAGAGGATTAAGCCTTTTCTCCCTGAAACTGGGGGGATTTATAGCCAAAGAGCCTTGAATTATAGGCATTGTAAAATTAAAAGGCAATTCTACTCTGAAGGTCTGTTGCATGCTTATCTTGAAACCCAAATAGCATAGGACAAAGAAGAATAGTGTGAACCTCTTTCACTCGCAGTATTTATTTGACCCCCAATTTGGGGATCAGCTCTTGAGCTCGTTTGGTCTAGCACAACTGTGTTCTCCTGCTGTGCTCAGACTTTGGGGAAAAGATCTACAGCACTAATGGACGTACCGTCCATGACGGGTAAAACTCAAAGTTTTCTGCTAAACCCCAGAGGGCTGTGTTGGGATGAACTGGCATGCTCTTCATGCTTTTTTTAACAAGACCTGCAATGCAAACACTCAGATCACATCCCTGCCCTGTGTGAGGCATTTGAGTGACAGAGCACCCCTCCTACCAGACCTGGTGGAGTGACAGCCTTTAATTCACACTGGCAGTGAAGCTGAGGGTGCTGGAATGTACACGCAAGTCTCCTGCCTAACTGCAGTCAGCATTCATTTCTTGGGGGTGGGACACGATAGAGTGGTCCCAAGGGTCTCTTTCAACCTGAATGATTCTATGATTTGGTGATTCCTTGTTGCCCGCTCTGGAAAAGCACTTTCCCTTGCAGGCAGCATAGGGGCAGGTGCCACCTGATGAGCAGAGAGGGTTCTGGAGGAGTCAATGGAGCTGCATTAAATATCAAGTCATTTTGTTAGAAGCATCACTGGGAAAGAAATAAGTGAAAAACAAAGGGAAAAAAAGCAAAGGCCTTTGAGAAAGGCCACTGTATTTTCAGTTAGGATTTTAAACCAACCACAAGGACTTCTAGGGATGGGGCTCCAACCGGTAGTATGGTAATAACTTGAAACATAAGCTGCTTATTTCAAGCTCATGTTTCGTGAATGGAAAGTAAACGCACTTAAAATGCTATTTTATGCAAATGGTAAGACCTGATCCAGTAGCCTCTGAACTCAGTGCAATTCAAAAATGTTTTTCCCTTGATAAGTAACTCTTCTTGAGTGTTTTTTCTACCCTACGTATCTTACCAGAAAACATGGAAGGATGTATCAAGTGTTGAGACTGCCCCCTCTCATCTTTTCCAGCCTCACAAACTTAAGCAGATGAAATTCTATCAGCAATGGGAAGCATGAATGGTTCAGTTCCATATTAAGTGATGATGCTAAGATTGGCTTTGTTGAATTTAATATTGCTTTTACTATTCCAAAGGTAGCATCTTTAAAGGTTGCTATCAACTCTCAACCCTGACATCTGTGATAATGAGAAAAGTATGATTTGGATATGTTTCTCTTACAGGTGTTAGGTGAAATGGTCCTGAAATTTCAGTTAAATAACTGCCTTTGCTTTCTGTGCTAAATTCCTATGTTGGATATTTGAGAGCTGTTCACAAAGGTGTCATAATGTTCTGTGCAACTTTACATTTCAGAGATATGTTTATTTGGATGTTTCACAGTTTACATTTTACTATGATGAAAGAATTGTATAAATGTCATTTGTTTGTTAATTGCATTTTTAAACTATTGGTTCAGGTACAGGATTATTACCATTCTTCTCTGGAGATTGGAAGAACTAAAGTGGCTTAAAGCACCCATGAATTCAGAAGGCTTTGTACTGTATTACTGTATGCCATGTGAAGCAAGCCAAGGTGCCACCGTGGGGACTATGCAGAGGCTGGTGAGCAAGTCATTGCCCCTGTGACTCTGAAAGCCCTTGCCAAGTAGCTTTGCAACTTTCTGATTCCAGGATGTTTGCCTACAGTGCACCTAGACAAAATACCTTAATCATGTTGATACTAGAAGGCATTCAATAATTTGCTTTTAACCTGAAGTCTTTTCTTTTTATTGCTCCTAAAGAACCAGATGTTAACAACATCACACATTTGTTAGCTTTTTCAGTGCCAGCATTATGCTATATCATAGATGATTATGATTTCCCATCAGGACAAAGTAGTTATGAATCAACAGATTTTAAAAGAGGAAAGTGAAATCCAGATCAGCACAAGAATGCATATTCTGTTTTGAAGCTGTGCATACCGTCTAAGTCCTTATGCTTCATGACATTAAAAACATTTTTGGACCCTAAGGTTTACTGACTTGGTAACAAGATTGGTCAGTGAGTTCTTTGGGATGCTCAGCAACATGAATTCATCATGCTTACTGAGCTTGCATGCTCCCCAGGAAGCCTGTGATAGGAAAGCCATTTGTTGCTAGCAGGGTGGCTGCAAACCACACAGAAACTCACCAGCAGTTGTGCCTGTGCTGGTATATGTGGAACCAAGGAAGAGGACAGGTTTCAAAGACGCCATGAGAAAAGGCTTGTTAGGGTTACAGAGGAAGAGACTTGAAGACTTCAGACCAAAAAATGCTTGCAAGGTATAGATTTGGCAGAGGGTCATTATCTTTCCCTTTTCTGCTGCAGGAGACATCTCTACCTCTGCATCTCTACTGACAGCGGTAACAACAGAGGAGACCATGAAATCAGCTGGGGAAAATAAAGTTGCACACCTATTATGCTCTTTTGACACACTTATTTGGCTGTACACGCACATTTTATTTTCGAGGCGACAGTGGATCTCATGGTGGAACGCTTCCAAGTCAGTGGGAAGCAGGACTGCTGGTTTCAGCTCGCAAAAAATCCCAGTCTGCTGCAGATGCCTTTGCACAGGTCCGTGGGAGTACTGCTGGCGCTGGGAATCCAGTGCGTTCTGACCACGTTGCATACTTTGCCCACATCAAGTAAATAAGNACTTCAGAAAACAGCCAGTGAAGTAGAACGCTCTCCTCTTATTACTTGAACTGGTTCAAACTATTAATAAAGGTAATTCCAAAATCAAAATAATATCTCACCACTGTATTTTCAGCAAATACAGTGATGTCAAACACAGGCAAAGCTGAGGATCAAAGCTATACTCAGTAAGCTTAATGCAGGGTCCAGGCAACAACACCCAGACAGTCTACACTGCAAACCTTTGAAAGAACCAGTGCGTGAAATTGCAGGGGGTTTAATTAATTTGTCATGATGGTGTTTGTACAATCTGATTAGGTAACAGCATCTGATATAGTATCACATAGGAGAGAATTCATCAGACTGAATAATTACATGGATTAGAAGAGGACCTCTGAAACACAGGGCTGGCTCAAAGAGAAATGCAATCAGCAATGCTGAAAGGAGATGCACCAGCCTCAAAGGAATTTACTGGTGGGGCTCCTGAAGATCAATCTGATATTCTTTAGCATTTTCATTAATTTTCAAGTCAAAAGACTGTGAATATGCAGATTACACATGCTATGGATGCAAATCTAGTAAGCACCACTGGCACAGACGACTTTGAGACTTGCGTAATAAAAATGGGATGAAAAAAAGTAGAAATTGCCAAGCCAAACACTGGGGCCTAATAACAAGAATCTCTGCCACGAGCCAGGAACTCGTCAGTTAGACTGGGTGTACTAATACGTTGCCAAATGACTGACCATCAGTGTGATGCAGCCATGGAAAAAGGCAAATGCAATTGGAGAATGGGTCTGGTGAGGCATTTCTGGTAGAAACTGAGAAATATTTTTGCTGTTTTAAGGCCTTGTTAAGATGACACTCTGCAACGGATCAAGGAGGCTTTTAGAGCATCCCCAGTTCAGTGGAAGGTTACTAAGCTGATCCAGGGGTACAGAGAAACCTGATCAAGTGAGAGGAAACCAGAAGATCTTGTTTTCCACAGCAAAGAGGAGGGTGAGAGGCTGCTCTGTTTCAACAAAGCCGTGATGGAAAAAGCAGGGAAGAAGAGCCATTTAATTCAGAAGAAAGTGCTGGCATTAGAAAAACCTGTGTATAAACAAGACTCGGATACATTTTGGCTGTAGTCTAGAAGGAGGCTCTCAACTACTGAAGCAGAAAACTGTTTTTCCTCCAAAGCTAACAAGGGCAAAAAGATATGGGGCATAATCCCTCTCAACAATATAGAACTTGTGCACTTGAAGGTAGGGAAACCTGACCTGCAAAACCAAAGGGGTGCTTGCATCTTATTTTTTAATTATTTCCACGGGCAATAATGTTGCTTGGATCTCTTGTCTCATTTCACCTCTTCTTTCAGTACAACACAGAAATAAGGATGAGAAAACACCCCCAAAAGCCAGCTTTCACTGAAGGGCCTTTGCCTCCTTTTGTGGAGGACGCTCCCGAAGTCAATTTCAGCAAAGGGCTCTGGTTTAGATGCTCCAGGTCCCATCCCAGAGGTGCTTTCCCCTCCTTTTCCAGCTGTTTTCTAATACAAAACAACTGGCCTGGCCCCTGAGGCAGCATGTTCCAGTGCTGCTGAGTCTGGTATATGTGTGCAACAACTCTGTTACATAGGGAGAGGTTGTTGGGTTTTTTTGATAGTCCTTTTTCTTTTTTTGCCTGTCACCCCACACTTACAGCTACAGCTTCCTCCTCCTTTACCTCTTTCCTCCTTGTCTTCAACAAGTAACAAATCACGTCATCCCTACTTTACAGTCCTCTCAACCACCACAGCACCTGGCTCCTCTTTCTCATGTCGCACCAACCTGCCAGCAAAGTTCAATACTGTTAAACTTCCAGGCATCACCTCCTTTCTTCTTTAATCATGCTGGCTTCAGCTTTTATTAACGTTTCCCCGAGTTATCTCCTTTAGCATCAGTTAAACCAATACATTATCAGCATCACTGTTTTTACTAGGCTATGTGTGCAAACAGAACGGATGAATACATATTACAAGATCTAATGGAGATAACTGTATGTGCACTGCAAGCCAAGATAATGAGAAATTTGATTGCATTTTTTAGAAGTGAAATATCACGAAGGCTCTGCATTTAATAAGGTGCTCTGCCTTGGAAGGTTGCAGGCACTGAATTTTATTTTAGTAAAAGTGTGATAGGATCTGTGTCCTTCTTCCCTTGTTTAAATCTCAGAAAGACATTAAGTGGGTACAAGACAGGGAAAGGCACAAAACCTCTAATACCAGCTAGGTATAGGAGACAGCTGCTGTGCCTCAGAATGGTTTGAGGCTTGCTCAAAATCACTCTAGGCTAGGAAAGAGAAATACCCTGGTTTGGTACTTCAGAGAACTGGAAAGAAATACCCCACCACCACCACCTTCACACACACACACCCTGCCACAATCGGGTTTTGCTTGACTTTCTTTTGTTTGCATGTCACTTTTTGATCTGGGCTCTGTAGCCTGCCCGCCTTAAAACACAGTCCCTTCCAATACATTTGCCCGCTTGAAAGTATTGCTTTTAGAAAACATATATACTGGGACAGACTTAACCAAAATGCCCGATCATAAAAGTGACTGCATTTGTTTTCTGCAACTGTAGAGGCCTCAGAGTTGAATCCCAAGTGTTCTCTCTAACTTCAGAAATCTCTTCCAACAAGCTTCTGTGTGAGGAATGCAGCAGGAGGAAGCTTCAGGGAGTATTCTTCACTGCCTTCTACTTTCTATAGGTACTTGCATCTGGATAAACTGAAAAAGAGAAAGCTCTCCTCCTGAGGTCAGAGGATGAAGGAGAACTGAAATGGAAAATGAAATAAATCTTCCTGTTTTGACTTGTGAGTAATAACTGCTGAAGCCAACCTTTCCACACAAAATGCTCCATTGGTTTCTGTGGCCAGGATGTTTTGCCACCAAAATCTAGGTGGAGTCAATTGAAATCTGTCCTGTGGGTTTTGTGGTACGTTAATATGTTTTCTAAATTTAATATACCCTAGGGCAGAAGGCTTGAATTCCTGAAGATAGCAACTCCTGTATTTTTTTCCTTTTTCTTTCTTGCCAAATAGACTTAGGTGGAAAGGTTTCTTACAGTTTTCTCTTTTTCCTACCACAAGCCAGTCAATGAACCAAAGTTTATTCACTTTGCCCCTTTGGGAGTGGTGTTCATCAGTATGTCTGAGAGAGTGAATGACTGCTAAAAGTGAGAATAAACATCCTGTAAACATCTGGAGGAAGGAGGAGCAAACTTGGACATCTTTTGAGTAATTAAGAACTGATTGTATCTCCTTCGTTTTTTCAGTTCTTTGTAGAAGTATGGTGAGTGGCGAGCAGTTCACTGGGGAATCATGAACTTTATTCCCCTGCATTCATTGCTGCAAAACTCATCAGCACATTAATAGTTCAAAGAATGGTACTAAAAAGTGACAACAGGAAAGGCAGAACTATGATTTGTCTGGCAGAGTCCTTCCTGATGACTAAGTACTCACAGCACACGAGTGGAAAAATCTGATATTACACTTGAAGGCCAGAGGCTATAGTCCAAAAAACAATCTCCTACAACAAGGAAAAGGTCATCAAGACTAAGATTTCATTTAGCCCATGAAAGTGTCTTCAGTTTTTCATGGGCACGAGGGCAGGCATGACTTCAAATGACAGACCTGAAATTTTGATACAGCCAATTTGGCAGAGGATGAATCAAAACCTACCATTCTACTCCACAGATGTAAGGCCTAAATAGCTTTAAAAAAAAATCTGATAGAGAGAAGAGAGTAGTCACATCTTCTAAGTGAAGATAATATAATGATCTAAGCAGTCACATGGGTTCTACAGAAACAAAATGCTTCCCCCTTTGGCTAGAGAAGTTCAGTGTTGCTTGTCTTCTGTTCAGAGGTGGCACTCTAAGATATTAAGAGCCAAGAGACAAAGGATGACATTAATTAAAAAAATAAATAAAAATCCATCCATATTTAAGTAAAAACTCCTAAATAGAATTATATTATGAATTTTAACAACGCTTTCAAAGTCCTGATCTGGGAGCCAAACCAAACAGTGGGGCTTAAACCACTGCTCTGAAGTTCTGTTTAACTAAGGCTGAAACTCAACAATTTTAGATGATCCGAAATGGAAAATGAGGTAGTTCACCTCCTTCCCTAGTGAACAGACATACCTTTACAGACCTTTCTGTTAGAGGTTAACCTCTCAAACCTCTCTCCCTTATTTGCCAAAGAAGATTGAGGATACAAGCAATTCCCTAGAAAGCTAGTAACTTTCTTCAGGATGAACGGAAAATGATGCCACTAGACCAGGTTGCTTAAAGTCCCATCCAGCCTGGTCTTGAACACCTCCAGGGATGGGGCACCCACAACTTCTCTGGGCAACTTGTTCCAGTGTCTCATCACCTTCACGGTAAAGAATTTCTTCCTAATATCTAATCTAAACCTCCCCTCTTTCAATTTAAAGCTGTTACCCCTCATCCTATCACTACAGTCCCTGCTAAAGAGTCCCTTCCCATCCCTCCTGTAGGCCCCCTTCAGGTACTGGAAGGCTGCTATAAGGTGTCCCCGGAGCCTTCTCCTCTCCAGGATGAACAACCTCAACTCTCTCAGTCTGCCTTCACAGGGGAGGTGCTCCAGCCCTCTGATCATTTTTGTGGCCTTCTGATGGACCTGTTCTGACAACCCATGTCCTTCTGAAGACGATATCCTGAAGCTATCATGATAACTGAAAATATTGTTCTCAGTCTTTTCTGATGATGGAAAGGAGAGAAAATAAACTAAGGGCTGAAATGCACTGACCAAAACTTGGATTTGTGACAGTAATGATCCTATAAGCAGAAATGTATTGGAATAGTTTTGTGTGCATCAGAAGTCCTTTTCAAGTGCTGTATTTAAAGTACTTGTAGGTTCAACCCCGATCGTGACTTTTTCAGCATTTATTAATCCCCTCACCTTGAAATAGGAAGAAAAAGCCCTCAGATTAATAAAAAAAGACTGTGACACTATAGCTTTGAAAGGTATCTCCATGCGCTTTTTCAAAAAATCTTATCTGTCTGTTGTCTGCTATCCTATGCTATGGTGAAGTGTAACAGATAACCTGATGCTCCCTTAAGGCAGCAATGAATGGTTGAACTAATTTTATTTCTCCACTACCGCATGGCTAAAACAAAGCACAAAGAGTTGCTATGTTTAAAGTTTAGCACATTGTGAAGAAGCAGATACCAAGCCCTTCCATGTAAAGTACCTTAACAGAATGATCAGGCATTCTGTGCCCAATGAAAAAGAGAGGGTACTTGCCAGTGAAACCACCTTTTTATTCATTCATTGTTTTTTTCCTGCACGGCTCTGGTAAGAAAGGAGGAAGCAGAGAAAGGAGACGTGAGTCAGTTTTTACTGACAAGCCCAGCCATGCATGGAAGAAGTAGTTTTAGTTTGCCAAATTTTCTTTCACCTTCTCTTTCAAATCCATTAAATCCTTTCAACCCAGTTTACCTGAAAACTTTCCATACCTGAGTTAAAAGTAAAGAACCAAAATATACCAGCCCTAGTGCTTTAGAACCATGGAAGCAATAATAATAAAATGTATATCTGATATTAAAAAATCTGTTGATTATCTTAAAAAATTAAAGTTTGTGGTTTTTAACCCTTTGAAATACATATTTTTACTTCTTGAATCTGGAGTGCTGTCAACTTTGAAAAGCTGAACTGTTGGAAAAGTCATTGCATTTTAGTAAATGCCAAATGTAACAACATTTGATTACAGTGAATGCTCATGCAATTTTTTTATTGTTTACTTTGTTGTCAAAAAGCCTCCGTACAACATATCCCTGTATTTATTATTTTAACCAAATTGCTGAAGGACTGAACTCGTGCTAGAATAACTTTATCCCTTCTTACTGTGCAAAGATATTTCACTTCTGTATTTGCATTTAACTGAATTGGCTTACTTGTCTTAAGCCAAGTCCTCACTACCAATCTGCACATCAAATGAAAAAGAAAGCATGTGCTCTCATGCTGTTATTAACTCCATCAATTGGACATAGGTTTGGAAAGGCACTTTTCCTCTTCACAGGCTTCTCATTCAGATGGCTTCTCACAGAGGTTCTCAGTGGCCTAATTGATTTCAAAGGTGTCTGACAGTGCTCAGGAAATGTGACTTAGTGTGTTTTAAGCTGACTCTTTTGATGTGTTTCTTAGCAATGTGCTCAGCTGGGATTTCCTAGTAAGAAAATAATTACTTCTTTTTTTTTTTTTTCTGCTTATTGCTTAGATGCTTTTTAGAAGCTGATCATTAAGAACTAACTTAGCAGCATCATTACTTTCTGCTGCTGGCTCACTAGGTGATTCACCTACCTTACCAGAAGAAGACAAACCAAAGGTTATAATGATGTGATGTTGATACCCTTCAGTGAGACAGGTAAAACACAGAGGTTGAAGGGGAGCAGCTTTGGGAAGTGGCAGCTATCCAAACAGCTACCACTGCTGCCTTTTTCAGATTTCTTTAAAACCACTGCCTTGGCAGAAGACAATGCCCTGAGCAATCCCTCCAAAGCTACTGTACCTCCCTCCACGAGGTATTGTTCAGCCTACATGGGTACGGTGGATATAAATTTTCCTCCTGAAAGGAATAAATCTTTCACAAGTAAGAGAAAGAGGAGATATGGTTTCTAAATGAATGATTCATTGTTGGAGGGCGCCGTCTTGATTTGCTGGAGTTGCTATGATACCGCAGCAGCAATGCCAACTTGTCATAGCCCTCAGTGCTCTCTGGAAGCTCAGCAAGCTGAAAAGGCATTGCTGAGACAAATTATTTATTTTTAACAGGACGTGTGTATTTACCACAAAACTACTTTCGATCTCCCACCTTTCTCCATAGGCTGGCTTGAAATTAGTGGTATCCTTTTTTTTCCCCTCTGCGGGTTCTGGGGGAGTGAAGGGCATAAACAGGAAGGCAGCGTACACTGAGAAATATGGCAAGATGCCCCCAAACGGTAATTTAAAAAACTCTCCTGCTGTGCCTGCCAAAACTTGGGTTTGGGCCTTTTTTGGATAAAATGAAAAAAGAATATTGTCAACAACTTTCTGTCGCATTGAAAGCATATGTGGCTTTGCTGATGGGTGTTTATCTAGAAAAAGTATGAAAGCATACAGCATATATTCTTAGTGAAGAAGCACAGCAGGTCTATGTAAGAATAAAATCAAAATTTCTTTTGGGAATTCTTGTGGTTAAAACTGGAACTGTAGTAACAGCAAATCTGTCTTTCAGCAGCATAAAACCAGCACCTTATGCAAGCTGACACCTTAAACAGGGCTCCCGCAGCTAACAGTACAAAACAGAGAATTGGCACTAAGTACACACTAGAGCATCTTACTAATTAACAAAAATGGCTAGTGGAGATGGGAGTGAGGTTATAGGCAGAGAGAAAGAAATTCAGTACCAGCATGCAAATTTGTGATACAGCAAACTGCAGGGAAAATATGGAACTGAATTGCTACTGTTGCTAAAGGAAACTTGGCTCCTATTGCAGAATTGCCTGCAACTGTCCCGGGAAGATGAAAGCTCTGAAAGAGGAAAGACTTATGTCACATCCGTCCCACGGGCTGTAGACTTTTAGAGAAAGTGAAACAACAAACTAATTTAATAAATAAGTAATACCAGTGAGTCATCTCACAAGGATCACAATGATAAAAAGATGACAGCCTCTAACTAATGCTTACCTACACACACACCTCTCTAGCGTTGCCAGACTTGATTTTCTGCAAAGAGCTGCAGCACATGCTATTGCCTCCTTTCTTTCAAAGTTCTCATTAGTCCTCTTAAATTCAGAAAACAGAGAATACTACAAAAGTGGCAAGTCAGACTGGACTGCTATTAAAATGTCTTCTGCTCCTATACCTTGCCCCTGCCAAGTCACACAACACAAATAAAGCAAATGGGATGGAAACCAAAGCAGGAAAGTTGCTTGCAGAGAAGAGACTAGATCAGGCAATGGACACCCAGCCTCTAAAAGGCTGAAGTACCAAAAGGAACTGAAGTGATTTTTAGCTTAGCTCTTTTTTCATTAGAAAAACTAAAGTTTTAACTTTTTTTCTTTTAAAGAAAGGACTGATTTCTTTCTGAATTCATGTCTGAACTGGCATGAGAACCATCTCTGGGTGGTTCTTCACCAAACCTTCTTGCTTAGACACTGAGAAACACCACTCTTTCCTGCTGAAGTTTGTAACTGGTGTCTGCTTTTAAAGAGGTTGTGCTCCTTAACTGACAGCTCCATCATATTTTGCTTTCAATGCACGCTGAGAAATGACCCAGATTGCCTCTGTAGGAGGATAAAGCACCGTTTTAGTAATTTTTTTCTTAAATTGCCATTAAATCTCTCTTCTTCATATCACAATTAAACAGTCTCACTAAGTTACAGTAGTGGTCATAGAAGGACATACATGAGCTTATTCATGGAAATGACTCCTCAAAAGTAATTCACAATGCCTTCTCCTTCCTGGATTGTTCTGTAAGATCACCTGTGCTGATTTCTATTAAGAGATGTTCACTATGCTGACCAATACTGGTTTATTACATACAAATATCTATGAAATTAATACTATTACTATTAATGTCCACATAGGATTTTCTTCTTTGATTCTATGGGCCATTCCTAAGCCTTAATTTACAGTATTTTATTCAAAAGAAGAGACTCTTCTCCCTTTATCGATGTTTCCTACCAGAGACTGAATGTTCAAAAATATCTCGTTAAAGTAATATAAAACGACCCAGCTAAAATGTACCACTGGCATTACACTGAATACATATACTTCATAAGATACAGCTTAAATCTAAATATATGGAATCTGCTGGTGACTTGGTTTGTCATTATGGAACTTGCTTCTAAAGCTTAACAGGCAGAATGAATAATTAATCCTTGGGATGCAGGATGGTATTTTTTGTAAGTCCTGTTACTGCTCACTCTTTTCCCCTTGGTATTGCAATTTCTGAAGAAACTGCCAAGACCTCCTGTTTCTTTGCTGCTTGATAGTAGCAGGAAAACACGGAGGTTAAAAGAGCAGTAATACTTGAAAGGGACTTAAAAGGATACTTAAAAAGACTTGAAAGGAAGTGCCAGCAGTGTCAGGAGGAAAGCATACTCTCTGAATGAACACACTGCTTCCCCATGGCATCTCCAGCCTTTGATTAGGCTCAGCCCCATAGAGACTCCTGGAAGGATCCTAAGGGCCAATTAGAAAAATGACATGAAATGATGACAGTCTTCTCAGCTGGTCTTAATCCTTTGCTTTCCTTCTGAGGAGAAAAAAAAAGCAAAAGGAGAGAATACTGTACATAATGGTAACAAGAGAGATGGAGTTACACTTATTACAGTGGTTATTCTGTCAGATGTGCGCTGCAGCTGCAGGGACTGAGCTGCCTGAAAGGAGGCCACAGTATTAAAAAAGGGTCATTCCTAAGAAACCATCCCTTGGAGTGTGTGTGAAAGGCTATGGGAAGAAAGCGACTCTCGGGCAAGGCTGTGCTGTTACACACCTTTTCTAATACAGCTTGGGGGGAAATGGCATGAGTAATTTGCCTAGGAGACTTGCTACATTGAAGTGGGAGAAGTGAATTTCTTTCCTCTTCTGCCAGTATTCGCAAACTGTGCCTTACTTTAGTCTCCCTTGTTGGTAATTCTTACTTGCTTTCCTCTGACACTGGATTAATTATGAGTTTGGCACAATGTCTGAAAAACAGAGAGCAGTGCAGCGGCACAACAACAAAAAACCCCGAAAATCACGAATCAAAATTGATCTGCCTGCACCAGCAGCTGAAACACAATTTATAATGGAAAAAAACCAACAGCACCTTCCATGGGAGCTGCTTGGAGTGTGGAGTTCATACATAAAGGTAACTATCTAGAAACAGCTGCTTCTGTAATTTGTAACGTTATACCTAGCTTAACAGGAACATCCTTTGACAACAGTGGAGGTAAGAATCAATACTCCCTGGTCTGGCATTTCTGTGCAGGCAGATTGTGGCTGCTGGCTAACTAAGCCTCATCACAGGGGACATGACAAAGGAGGAGAGAAAATAAACAACAACAACCGTGACACAGCTGGCCTGGAGGAGAGAGCTGCACCTTTTCAGTCAAGCATCTTAAATCACTTCTGCATACACTGCAACAGCTCAGAAACATAACGTCATACAAAAGGCACAGAGTAAGATGCTAGTGATGGCTGTCGCAACTAAAAGCTTTAGCACAATGTGTCCCCAGGTTACTGGTCCAAATCAGGAATATGATACAGGGAACCATCATAAAAACCAAAGTCCATCCCATGTGCAACAGAGCAGCTCTGCAAATCTCTGCATCTAAGGACTGGCCTCCACTAGAAAGTGCTATCTGCTTCTCTTAAATATAAATACTACTTCAATAGGTAAAAGACTTTGTAGCTTTTTCACTCTGTGAAAAACAGAAGAATCAAATAAAGGCCCACAGATAACACAGCTGTAATAAAGGTATGTGCATTTGTAGGGATGCACACATTCAGTCAGCAGCAGGAAGAAAAAGAGAGTGTATTAAAAAGAAAGATCAGCAAGTGACAATATCTTGCTGAAGGATGAGCTATTTCGTGGAGAAAAAACATGGCGCAGAGATTTTAAGGAAGTAGTCTGAATGAAGAAAGTGTGTCCTGTTTTCTGTCCGGCCATGGACTCATGACCTTCATTATAATAGTGTCTTCGCAATCAGAATTGAGAATTTAAGTATGTAGAAAGGACAGAGTGGAAAAAGCAATAGCAGTACAGATATAAAGAACACCCCATGCTGACCTTCACTGTCTGGATTTGGATATCTGATTTCTATATGCAAAAGCTATGATCTTCAGAGAATGATAGGAGGCTTTGCCCCGTGGCAGGAAGAATAAGACTACAAAACTCAAAATCTGTGCAATTCTCTGCATAATACAAGTTAAACAAAACTAGAGTTCATAAAATTCAGATCTGAATAAAATAATTTTTTTTTTAATTTTATTTTGCAGAGTAAAAGGAAACTGATGCTGAGCAGTAGAAGAGCTTTTACACAAATGTGATGATCGTCCTTGTCAGTATCAGTGCATTTGAGCCCCCAAGTCCACTGTAGTAGTGCTAACAGACAAAACTTCCACAGTGGAAAAGTTATTCCAGAAACATCCCTCAGCATCAGCTTCTAACAAATGTTCACACCATTCAGAATGAGTTGCTATACTAGATGGACAATGGAGTGGACATTTAGAGGGACAACTAGAGGGGCACTGGCTATTCTGGTGTTAATAATAAAAATTTACTTCTTATTCGTACCACTTGAAATACTACTAACCTACCTCAGAGGTACTTACTTGTATTTTGAGGTGTGCTTTGAGGCAAGAGTCATATCCATAACATATGCACCTAAGTTTATGGGAATTAATCAGTCGTCCATGCTGTGAAGGTATTTAAAAGAAGAAAACCTATATATGGAATGCCAGAGTGCTTAAAAAGAATGGTGACAAGAAAAATGACAAGCCCAGGTCATTCAGCATTTGCAGGGTTAATTTTTTTGGAAATATGACATCAAGTCACACTCTTACATCTGTAAATCTCCACATACTTTCTGAGGTGTCCAACCAAGTAATGTTTATGATCTGCATACAGAAATTAAGAAATTGACATAAACCAAATTGCACTAATTGATCTGTTTTTTTAATGTACACTCGAGTTGACACTTCAGTTTGTTTTTTTCCTCAGTGCAATTAGGAGAGAGAGGGTATTTTTCCAAAAACCCTTCAGAGAATAAGGCACCCAGCTGCTATGGGTTCTTAGCAGCAGGCAGCCTAAATCCCTCAGCTGACGCAGGGTCAAGGTATTTATTACCTTCCCAGCCTTCTCCTTATTGCTGCTCTGTTGAACCCAGGAGTGGTGGGTTGTTCTCCTTCAGCAGGCATGAGCACCAGGCGCCTTTTGGTCTCTACTAAAAAGCTAGCTTCTTCCCTCAGGAGTGTTTCATCATTCAAGAACAGGAACCATCCCATCAAGTTGTCTACCATTGGTTTTGCTCAGCTCCCAGTGTAAATTTTAAGTTATTTCCCATGGGAAGAGCAGAAGGCACACAAGCTAAAAGTACTGCCTGGATAAGTAGTCCAGAAAGTTCAGGGCAAGGAACTATCTGATAGGAATGAGCTTCAAAATAACCTAGGTCCCAAAGGAAGAGGATGCATCTCACAGTCTCTGTGTCCCTGGAGTGGCTCCTGTATTTGCAGAAAAAGTGACTGCAATAAACCTAAATTCAGGCAGGAAAAAATCATAAGCAGCATGCACGGTGCTCATGCCCTATCACGCCGTGGCCTACAGGGAGCTGCCTCCCCCAGCACCAGTGGCATGAAACTGGGGGGAGATGGTGGCCCTCCACACTGCTTGGCCTGCATGAAGGGCAGCCAAGCACAACAGCCCCGCGCAGGCGGAGGAGGAAAGGAAGCGATCTGAGATAACACACTGTAACGTGGACACTGTAATCGATTTTGGTCCAAACCGAGTCATGTGTACAGAAGTAAAAGAGCAAGACTGGAAAAACACATTGCAGAGCTGTGCTGTAAAGAGTTTGTACTAAATCCATCCTAACACACTCCTTAAAAATAGTGACTCAAGAGGACTGAATTTGGCTTAAGAAGCCTACATAAGTGCATAAATATCTGAATGAAGAAATGAAAAATGTACTCAAAGACATCGTAACAATTTCTCCATACTTCAAATGTAGTCATTTTTTCCCAAATTGAGTGGACGTGTAGTTAACCTATTAGCATTGTTGCATGCTCCTATGGTACTTCATTAAAACTTTTTTTTTAATCTTTTTGAAGTATTTTCATTAATAATAATGTCAGAATGTCTCAGGTCCTCCAGGGAGAATTTATGACTTGTTATTATGCAGCTTTAATAATTTAAATGCCAATGTAATGATCCAGGAATGGAAACAATATGTTCCAGGAATGCTGCAGTGAGTTAGTAATAGTGATCTGCTTGTAACTGCTGATTATGCCTATGAATTTTACCCAGACTAGTAGAGTGAATGTTCTTTTTCCCAACAAAAAACTGAGAGGGCTGGCTGACACTCCAGTGGGCTGTGCCGCCATCCAGCGTGACCTGGACAGGCTGGAGAGCTGGGCAGAGAAGAACCTCATGAGGTTCAACAAAGGGCAAATGTAGGGTCCTGCACCTGGAGAGGAAGAACCCCAGCCACCAATATAGGTTAGAGGTGTATCTCCTGGAAAACACTTCTGAGGAGAAGGATCTGGGAGTCCGGGTGGACAGCAAACTTTCCATGAGCCAGCAATGTGCCCTTGTTGCCAAGAGGGCAAATGGAATCCTGGGCTGCATAGGGAAGAGCGTGTCCAGTAGGTCGAGGGAGGTCATTCTTCCCCTCTACTCTGCACTGTTGAGGCCACAACTGGAACACTGCGTCCAGTTCTGGGCTCCCCAGTTCAAGAGAGCCTGCAAACTACTGGAGAGAGTCCAGGGTAGGGCAACAAAG
Source organism: Nycticryphes semicollaris (assembly GCA_013400055.1). Classification (NCBI taxonomy): domain Eukaryota; kingdom Metazoa; phylum Chordata; class Aves; order Charadriiformes; family Rostratulidae; genus Nycticryphes; species Nycticryphes semicollaris. The sequence goes on from VXBJ01000397.1 coordinate 381,921, forward strand.
ATGATTAAGGGATTGGAGCACTTCCCTCATAAAGAAAGGCTCAAAGAGCTGGGGCTCTTTAGCTTGGCGAAGAGAAGGCTGAGGGGAGACCTTATCTATGTTTACAAGTACCTAAAGGGTAGGTTGAAGGAGGATGGAGATGGACTCTTTTCAGTAGTTTCCAGCAATACGACGAGGGGCAATGGGTACAAGCTGGAACATAGGAGATTCCATTCAAATATGAGGAAAAACTTCTTTTCGGTGAGGGTGACACAGCACTGGAAGAGGCTGCCCAGGGAGGTCATGGAATCCCCTTCCCTGGAGGTTTTCAAGACTTGCCTAGATGCAGTCCTGGTTGATGTGCTCCAGGCAATCCTGCTTTGGCAGGGGAGTTGGACTAGATGATCTCTAGAGGTCACTTCCAACTCTGACAATTCCATGATTCCATGAAAAAGAAACTTGGGAACAGTATTAACTTAAAAATTCAAATCAACAGTGGCTTACTCTGTTTCCAACAAGGTTTTGACTCTCTTTATCAATCATACAAATAATTACAGAGGTTCAGCGTATGGAGCATGAGACTCTATTCCTAGAGCAGCGCCAGGGCAAGTACTTTTACATGCACTGCTGTACATGTAATTATGGGATCCTGTTACCAGGCACCGTCATGTGATGTCAACACAAATACTGTCTCTAGGGGAAGGAGAATAGCCAGCAGGGTGAGGGAGGCAGTCAGCTGACAGAAGGCAAGGTAGCAGAGCCATGCATCCTGGGCAGTTTTTGCACATGCCAAAAAGTATTTGAGTGGTATACAGTACATGCTGCAAAATAACATATGTTCATTTGGATGTGCTTTTTCCTGCCGACTGTCCCACCCAGTCTTGTTTCTCCTTTGACAATATTTTTGAGGAAATAATCTGTGATTTGGAAGCGGCAATAAATACAACATTGCCATAGATTTGAATAAGCAGATATTGAGTGATGCTGAATTTCTTATGTAGCATGCTGGAAGGTCAGATGCACAGTATCAATAAGAAAGCCTGTAACAGGTTACGAAGGAAATGAGGGACAGGGTATGCACTGAAGTGTACTGTGCAGACTAAGGGAAAGAAAAAGGTAAGAGGAAAGCAAAAGCCTTCAGACTTTGCCAGGGAGTAGTCACTGTAGATGATGAAATTAATTTCACTGAAATGAAACAAATGTCTGTAGTGAATTCATGAGATTATTCATGAACCGAAGTCATGAGACAAGTCAGCTCTTGCAAATGAGCAGTTCAGAGCACTGGCAGGCCAGCAGCTTGTCAAACAGTTGATATCCAAGGGACATCAGGGAAGTGGCAGAGAGGTAGGTGAAGCTGCTGAAGGAAGGTAAACAGAAGCACAGATGAGTAGTACCATGGGAAAGGCTGGATGGAAAAAGGAAAGATGACTTTAGTAGAACTCACACCGGATCACATTGGACAAAACATGCATTTTGGCATCCTGGACTGTGGCACAGGAACATGCTCACCTGAGATGAGATCTGTAAGCCACCCTCAACACCTTTTGCTATTCTGCCTCTGAGCTACATTCAACCACACTTGCTTGCTACTGTGTGTCTTCAAATCTGACCATGAAACAATCTCTTGAGGCATACACAAAGTCATGCTTTGAAATCAGTGAAGCACTACAAGCACCTGCTCAGATGCACAAGGTTCCAGGACCAGGTTGACACTGACCATGACAGTATTACTTTGAGACTACTTCTAAACACTACTCAAGCATGTGGTGCATTTTGGCCTTCTATTTTTAAATTAATATATGTCAAATCTAAATAATTTTGGAGGTTTTGGTTATTACATTGTGTGGAGAAAGGTGAGGACTTGATGGACTTGGTTCTCCTTTTAGAAGCATTTATGGTAGCATTTTCACTACGTGGTTGCTGCTGAAATCATCACTGTGTTGGTTTTTAGCTGGGGTAGAAGAGAGAAAATCAGCTCCACAGCTGTTTTTTTAAAATGACAACAAAATATAAACATTAAGACTGCAGAGAATGCTCATTCCTGCATTGTGAAACTATGAACCTGGCTTTCCTCTTTTCCTCCACACAAAAAGGAGTAACACTGACTTATGCCTTTCCAAGCTACTATGGAAGTGAAAAGTTAACTGTAAAACACCCATGCTTACAACTGATGAAGTCTGTTGTGCTCATTCACAATCAGTTTGACAATCACACAAGCAAAAGATCTTTGTCTTTCCTTCGTTCTGTTGTGCAACTCAATGTATTTGCCCAATCCACTGCTCACTGAAATCACTGAAGGGGTACAAAACATTTGGTAGGACTTGGAAGCCACTTTTATCCCAGTGCATACTTCCAAGTGTGCTAGTCTATAACCATTTCGACACACATTTCCCTTAAAGTATCAGTAACAAGATTGATTGACAAGGTCTCCTCTAAAAAAAAATAACAATGGCTGGTTCACCCCAGAACTGAAGCAAGGCAAGGACCATATTCTGTCTTTACTACTTTTCCCATCTTCCTCAGAGCTTTAGATGCGGATGTGGCATAAGACAACAAGGTCTACAAATTTAGCTACTGTGAAGTTGGAAGCAAACAGGGAACATGAAAGAGAGAGCTTTCTCCTGTTTGTAGGTGGAAAATAACAAGTTCTTCTGAAATGAGAGACTGAATTGTAAAGAAATAGGTGAGGGAGGCCACAGGCAACTGCCCACAAGAAAGGCAGGAAAGAACACTCCAGAAGGAAATTTGATACTTGGGAGTTAAAGGGAGAAATGTCACGTAATTTATTGGACTACACTTTCTTGGCAATATTAGGAGGTTTTAGCTGAATATTGTTATATTTCTCTGATTGCAAGTGTTTTTCTTCACTTGAATGGAGATACCCAATGCCATCAAATCTGCTGGTGACTTTGAGGCAGGAATCAAAACACCTTACAAATGATAAAGCTTCCAGATTCTTGGAGTTTCAGTCTTTAAGTTTACTTTACCAAGCTTTCAGAGCCCTAAGACAATATGTAAAATTGTGTAACCTTGCCTGTCAGACACTAATTCAGCTGTAGGTTGTCCAAAGAGGAAAAAGGCAAACAGGGTCTTATGAAAATGAGCTTAAACCAAGATGGAATAGAAATTCAGGTAAAATGGAAAAAATACTATAGATAAAGTCTCTATCTCCTGAAAGAAAATTTCACAAGAGGGAGTAGACGAGATCATTCTGAAGTGATGTTAACACTGCTCAATTCATACCATGCTAATAATTAGTTTGTTAACTGTTGAGAATGACTTGTTATTTGAAGATGTATTCGAAGATGAATACTAACCTAAAATCTGACTCTGAAGTATCAGCCATCACTGATAACATCAGCATATGAAAGAGAAAACAAATGAGCAAACAGGCTTTCAAATTTGGATGTTTCTTGTTACCTCAGAGCTCCTATATGTCCAGTCAACTTTGGCATATCAAGGATTTTTATTAGATGATGATACAGACCTAAAAAGCCTCCAGAGTCACGTGCTTGCCAAGGAACTCAGTTTGGATGTGGACTAGATTTTTGTTTTCCCTTGGTGTGGGATGGTAGCTCTAGGGGTAGTAGCCCCAGTAGCCTCTTTCCCAGTAGCCCTGAGACATTTCTTTCACACAAATTCAGACTATTGACATAGAAGAAAGCAGAAATTCATGGTCCAAGTGTCCAGTCAGAGTAATTCCTATCCCCATCCAACTTCACATGCCTGCTTTTACCTACATACATATGCACAACCATCCTCATTTGTTGAAGCTCTAAATTTTCCATTTTCTATTTGCTGGTTGGAGATTTGTAAGTGCAAGAGCAGATATGGCTAGGATGATTCGGTGTGATTCTGTGATACAGCACAGAGATTTTGCAAAAGATTCCATTACAGTTGCACAAGAAATAAACAGAATCAGACAAAAAAAAAATTGCTGTTTGCATTTGCCAGCGTTGGGAATTTTTCCTTTTCATCATTGTTTGCTAGGGAATTTGGGGCCTTTAAAGTTTTCAGGGACCTTCACTGACATAGCTTTGCTTTCTGCATCTCTTCTTCTCTTGAAAATGGCTGGCAAGATAAGTCTTTCCTGATAACCAAGGGTCACTGAGGTTTAGAGTCCTTCTATGGACACCCTTGCGACATCACTGCTTGTAGCTGCATCCAAATGTGGACTGTGGAGGCAATTAAGATAGCAGAGAGAGAGACAGGGCTCACAATCAAAATGGAGCTTGCTGTACAACCAAGGTACTTACACACAGTCCAGAAATCTCTGAAACACAGCTCACAAGTCCCCAAACAGCCACACGTGAGAAACCCTTTCTCCACTCCACAGCAGCCAGCACTCATGTTCATCATGAGGAAAGCAGAGAAAGAGCAAAGGTGCAACCAGACAACTGTGTTCATCTGCCACAGTCAGCCTCAGCAATGCTAACACCCACCTTTCTTTTTGGCATGATGTGGAGGGAGGGAAGGGAGGTATTTTAACCTTACATGTCATTTTGCAAGTTTTCTCTTCAGTCTCAGTGAGGCCCTCAACAGTAACACTGGGTGCTGGATGATGGTTTCAGAGCTACCTCATTGTACCAGGTCTGGAATGCCAGATGTGTAGGCATCTCCTCAGCTGCAGATGCACATCCCCAGGCTCCCTGGCAGACATCATGACCCCTGACTACCACAGGATGGCCAGGGCAAACTGCCTGCCACTGAACTGTCGTATCCACAGCAGGAGATCTGCTTTCAAGGTGGCACATTTTCTCAATTTGCTTTATTTCCTCAGTTCAAAAACCCCGACTTGAATTTTGGCAAAGGGCAGCTGCAGGAGGCTGGCTGTCACAAACCACAAAGTGAAACTTGAGGGGGAAAAGGAGGAAGGCAGACTTATCTCCCAGGGCACATTCCAAATATCTTAAAGATATTCTGCCTTTTAAAGTCCATTTCTGTTGTCAGATACAGCCTTGTTCTGCTAGCAGCAGCCAGAAATACAAAATAGCCTAATTTCAAAAGCAGGAAAAAAAATCAATGCACATATTTCATCTTATCATATGTAAACAACGATTGGCCAAATTTGATTCCACCTAACAGCCTACAGCTCACAAATAGTACTTACAAACTAGTTTGCATTTATGTTTAGATTAAGTATTCATTGAACAGGGAGGAAGAAATTGAGCAAAGTAGCAAGTGACTTGCATCACAACTCCACACATTAGATAAGGCAGGTGAAACGGTGTCACTCACTAGCAGCAAAGAAAAATCTTAAAGCAGAGCTCTTACTTGTGACAAGTGTTCAGCAGTGAATTATAACTTGATTTGTTTAAAGCACTCCTGTCCCTAAATTTTACTTCCTCAGCTGATGCCCTAACAAGTAAGCCAATTATTTAAGCAAAAATTAGTCTTAACACTAATGACCTTTTTTCTACAAGGAAGTAGCTGCAGGGGACTGTGTTGTCACCAAGTCCTCTTGCTTGTCATTGCTCCCCAGTTCACAAGTGATCCCAGTTCTGGCTTGGTTAGCTCCACACTTATGCTGAAGTTGTCAGAGATAGCCTTGAGACCTACATGAGAGTAAGAGTGTCAGCAGTGGTTCTTGGTGATGGCTGGGGAAGGGAAGAAAAGCAACTTGGGTGTCATTTGAGTAAGAAGTGAGATCTTCTTGAGATCTGGCAAGGGGGGGAGGTGTTTTTTGTGGAATAAAGGGAATTTCCTTAGGATCATGAGGTTCTCTAAGGCATAGATGCAACAGGGTAGGTTTAGGATGAACATTAGGAAATAATTTTTCACAGAAAGAGTGGCCAGACACTGGAATAGGTTGCTCAGGGAGGTGGTTGAGTCCCCATCCCTGAATGTGTTTAAGAGTCGTTTAGATGTGGTGTTGGGGGACATGGTGTAGGGGAGGAATTTGTAGAGTAGGGCAGATGGTTGGACTCGATGTTCCCAAGGGTCTCCTCCAACCCGAATGATTCTATGTATTCTATTCATTTTTCATCTTAAAGGATACCGATCATGGGGCTATGAATTACACCAGTGCTGACATCTAAGCTGAGACTACAGCAGCATCGCTCAGATCAGCAATACCCCAGTAATGGAAGCAGTGAACAGGTGGCTGTTCAGTGGAACATCAGGTCAGCTCGATACTGTACAGAATTAATTACCTATGTTTCCAAAAGAAGCATGACTCAGACACACGTGATCACAAGCATCTGCATAGATACTGGAGGCAGATGTTGGCTAGCAGGCAAAGTGCAAACTTTAGAAGCAATGAGCTCCATTGAAAAGGCAGTATTATATGAAAGAACATGAGAAGAAAACAATTAGTACTTTCTGTAGTTCATTTTAAACAGAAGATGCTAGGTGTTCAGCTACAGAAAACTGCAGTCAAGTTGATCTAAAATGAAACATGGTGTTAAAATACAAAATACTGTAACTGAACTATAGCAATCCTTACTTACACACAGAAACTGCCCTGTCTTTGAAGTCTAAATTCTCTGGACACAGACACAGTAAGTCAGCCAAGATACCATAACAAAAAAATCCCTTTCGCTGCATAAGCACTCTTAATTTTTATGTTAAGCTCTGCTCTGGTATCTTTAAGTCTGCATGTTCGCTACTTACGAGATACTGAAATACTATAGTACAAGGCTGAAACATGGACTCCCTAAACATAGATGAATCAAGTACATTGCTTGAATTGTACTGCGAGGTATGTGGAGTATGACTGTACATTTGTCCACAGTTCTTATAATAATCTGCAACTTTTTACTCTGATCTCTTTTACTGAAACTTAATACTGCAAATGATGCTGCTTGCTCTCCACAGCTGTTGTATTTTGAGCTCTCTGAGGTTAATTCACTACCTGTTAGTGCATTTGGCTAGACTAATGCTCTTTTCTGTTCCTGCTATGAGGTTTATAAATATAATTGAGACAATACAATATTGAAACATTGGTTCTTTATCCATCATCAAAAAAGAAGAGTGAAATGTATTGGCTACAGCTTTGGAGCAGCCTGATTCATGGCCCTCACTAGCCTTCCTGCTTTGTTTAACTGTGTTAAGAATGGGTAAAGTCAGCTGTACGCTTTGTTGCTCTTCTGAAAGTAATACAAACATTTATCTGTACAGAAAAATGGGGAAAACAGAACTATTCACTTAGAGCAGTTCTCAATGTAGAGTGTCAAACAGAAACTTGCCTGAATCACTGCCTTAAATTCCATTTTCATGGAATTAAAGTTATGAGGGATCAGCTTTATCCAAGCTTGATTTCCAGAAAACATCTCACATTTCTGTATAGTAAGAATCAGCTTTTTGCTTGTTCAGGTCTGAGCTTGCTCTTTCCAGCAGCCAACATCCAGCTCTGCCAGTGGGCAATAATGATCTCTTCTGAGGGAGGTATCGCAGACAACACTCCTCAGGTACCCACCGAAGGCAGGTGCAGGGGTTTCCTTATCTCTTCTGGGAGTTCTGCAACTTGCTGTAAGATAATAATGATTTCTTCACAGAAGTACCCTTCAGTTACAAATAAAGACCGAGCTATCGGTGCAGTAAAAAGAAAGAACAGTCTTTGCCTCACTTTGTTAGCTTGATCAAAATTAGTGAGATTTGGCCAGTGCTTTCTGCAACTGACATCCTGCAGCCTGATTGGTATTATCTGGTACTAGTTTGTAAGTAAAGATGCCTTTTCACACACTGCTGCTGTCTCTTTTTCTGTTAATGATGAGCACCAGCTACCTTCTCCCTCATCACTGACTTCTCGGTCTGTGGCAAACACATCCTGGTGACACAGTCAATACAAAACAAAGGTATTTTTGAGGCAGCAATACTATAAGAAGTGTTTAAACTATAGCTTCTCTATTCTTTCCTCTCTTCTGAAAGACCACTGATATGCAATAAGCACTCAGCATTCATTTCAGCTCTATGGTATTGGAAGCAAAAGAAGATGAATCATACTATATGAAGAAGGAGTTACCCCCCACTTTTACATCAGCACTTACTTCTTACAGAAGCTGTGGAACTGTTAAATCCACCAGCTTTGATGTTACAAGATGAACTACAAGGGTACAGGTGGTGTCACTACCTGTAGGTGAAAAACTAGTAGACCTTCATCTTAAATCCACATTGGTCTGACAGGTTAACAGACTGCTGTTTGAAGCCTTGCATTTGTTCCTCTCTCCTGATCTTTACTTTTATTGTCCAAGTAAAGGGAGATTTGTTCATTGGCATCCCAAGCTCTTGAGTTTTATTCTGCTTTTTACATAATAGGTTCTTTGTCCAGAAAGCAAAGAAATGTGATGACTATTGCTTTTGTTCCAAGGTCTGGGCTGAGTTTTGGGACATTATGATTCTTTCCAATTGTAAGATCTCGTTCCCTCAGGCTTTTTATGTAATGGGTGATAAAGGAGTTGGAAAGCAAATTTATTGCCTCTTTTTCTTAAAGGCTTTCCTTTTCATCCTTGACAATGGTAATGGGACCTTTACCACTGATACTATTGGGTTTCTCCTGAGCGTCTTATTCTTTGGTGTCATTAACAAGATAAGTTATCCTTCCCTAAATCTCCTCCTGTTCACTTTCAAGGGACATGTTTTTGCATGGCTTCAGTGTTAATGTGCAGAAAGTTCCCACCCAGTGTATGGAAACTCTACAGACCGTCTTAGATTAAGAGGGCATTTATTTGTCATGGATCTTCAGGTATCTTTCCTGTGGGTATCAGATATTACAGACAGCCAAAAACTTCTAGTGAGCCAAAAGAACTGCAGACACTTTTATCTCATGTGATATTTCTTATTTTCCTTTTTCCTAGGCTCCATCTCTCTATTTTCAGATTCGAAACCCACCGTAGTGCCCGATATTCATGTTCCCAGTGAGTATTATTTCTGATGACTTCACAGTTTCATAATGACATTGAGCAATGGCTGACATACATCTGCACAGGCTGTAGCAATTTCTATTTCCAGACTGTCTTTATTCTGCTTAGTTAACAATGATACAGCAAATTTCTAACTCACTACCAATAATGAATGAAAAAGATCAGTCTTTTAAAAAGACGGGGGAAGTAAAAAAACAACACAGTTTTCCACTTTCTAAGGACATTGCTACCAACCTATAGCTACAGGAAGCATAATAACTCTTCAAGGAGGGAACTTATTCAGGGAAATGCCAAATCTGCACCCACTTCACTACGGATTAGACTAGCAATGAAAAGCAATCATGAGAGATGGAAGAAAAAACAGCTATGCTGCAGAAAGTTTTCAACCTTTCTAAGACCAGGATGCAAGCATAAAGTAAACAGATCAGACACTATTTGTGCAAGAACAAACTCTGCCCTGATTTAAAAAGAAAATATAAAGGTCAACAGCCTTCATGTCTCATGTGGACAGAAGCTGAATGCAGCCGGATGCAGGTACTTCTGCCCATGGGAGACAGTCTGCACAACCGAGGGCACTATAGGAAATCCTGCTTGTTCCTGCAGCACCCAGGGGTATGGATGGCTGGTGATGACAACAGCTACAGTTCAAAAATCCTCTAAGCGCCAACAGTAACTATACCCAATGCATTCAGGGTACAGGAATCCTCTCCTTGCCCCCTGGACCAGGGTCTGCAGCCATACAATGTCCATACAAATTTCTCTTCACAGCAATAAACGTACAGGATTGCAAAAACATCCTTGAGAAGAAGGGTGATGGGAGGATTCACCCCTCTGCAGATATGGCAGTGGGCAGAGCAAGCCAAACCTTTTGCCTTCTCCTCTTGCTGGCCATTCTGCCTCTGCATGGTTGAACAAGGAGTAGGGACAGATGGTGGCTGCAGGTCAAAGTGGGTATGACACACCTGATGGTCTGGATGGTCTGCTGTCAGCAAAGTAATTAGACCATGCTCAATCAGTGCTCAGACACTCATAAATACATGGTGTAACTTAAGAGAAAAGAGAAGCCTCCGAGTCAAATAAAACTCCCTTTTCCCTCAACTTCCACTCAATCAGATGGAAATGCTCAGTCTCTGAGAGGCAGAAGTAAGCCTCTCGCACTTCAGCATTTGATCTCCTTACAGGATGCATTATTTTAGTCACATCATGAAAACGTTTTAAAATCACATTTTTCTTTAACTAGAGCAACACCAATATGGCTTCTTAGTTGCACCACTTATAAAGAGGACAACAAATTTAATTCCTGCACTTATAAAATGCCATACTTCTGAAGGTGCTGTATCTTATAAAACTTATGATGGAATTTTTTTCTTTCAAAGCAACTGTAATAACGGTTGCTTTGCTTTCAGAAAGACCAAAGAAACTTAATTCAAATGGATGGAAATATACACACTGAGATTTTCTGTGTGGCAGTCAGAAGTTAAGCATTTCTCTCCTGGTGCCCTTAGTGCACTCTGGATGCTTTCCTCTTTGGCATACTTTTGGTACTCTTGTCTTTTACTACATATACGTTACAGTAGCAATGTTTAAAAGGATTTTCAAATCACGACAGCAGCCTGCTATTTGGAACACTGAGAAAAGACAGAGAAGACATAAGCAATGAAGAAGTGGGAAGGTATTCAATGTTTTGAGATTGTCCTAAATCAGGGTCAATAGCAACAACAAAGCAAACACTGACGCTCAGCTTTGATTTAACATTTGCATGTGAAGAGTAACAAAAGGGCATTGCCAAACCTTTCAAATTTTGTTTAATATGTCATCATGGAAAGCACTTCTTTATGAACCTGAATATACATTGTCTTCTCTCATTATATCTTTCCTCATGCGACTGAACAACCTCCATACCCAAGCTCATCCTTCTTCTGTCCTGTCCCCCATCCCCCGCCCATTCTGCTGGAGCAGAAAATGAACAGAGCTTCATTTGTTCGCTGGTGCCAGCAGCAGCAGCAGCAGCAGCAGCAGCAGCAGCAATGTCAGCCCTGCAGAAGCAGCCGCCCTGCCTCCACGGCCCCGGCCGAGGGGACTCCTTGCATTTCTAGGAATCGTGCATCCCAGTGAATTACCATTCCTCTGAGAGAACAGGGTTTGTGGAGGTCTCAATTAAGCAATAATTAGGAAAAAAAAAAGAAAAAAAAAGGAAGAGAGATTAAAAAAATAGTATATTAGGATGACGTATTCTTTGCTATGAGAAGAGAAAAGCATTTAAAATTAGGGCTTAAACAGCAATAGCAGGTTCTCTTAGGTAATCACTGGACAGAATAAGCTGAAGTGAAAGTACTTGCTTTCTTGCAGCTTCACTCAGGGCCTCCCATTCCTTTTTGTGTATATATGGATCATATTCTGGATACATATAGATACACCCAAAATAATAGTTGTCTGTACCAAGTTCTGCATTCTTTCCTTCTTCCCATCATAGAGGGAATGGAAACAACTTCCAGGGGTGTAGACTGCAGTCTTTTGCTGTCCTCCAGGCACGTATGCAATAGAATGACTTTCATTAATCAGCTTTCCTGCCCCTGCTCTTTCCAGAGCCGCATTCTTCTGGTAGCCTAGAGCCTTCTTCATTTCCAGGTTAAAAGTACTCGGTTTGTTTACAGTCAAATGTTAGTACCCAGTTGGCTCTTGTTTGCATCTTCTCTTATCTATGTACAGACAGCAAACTTATTAACGCTCTACTTGTCTTTGCTGGCACACAGATGTCAAGGTTTCTCAGGTTCTCCTTCTCAGATAGGATGAAAAATGGAGAAATTAATAGCTGCATTTTCTTCTGCCTAATCTTTTGAACAAGCTTGAATTGACCTGCCTTAAGCATGTGCAGCCAGAACTGTGCAAAGTATCCCAGGTAAAACCTCACTTGAGGCATGTGTTATCTCTACTGGGAGACAGGTCATCAGATAAATCCTTCAGGATCCCCAATCTTCTCATCTTTATGTCATCCTCACATATTTCATATTGTCCTTTTTTTCCCCAGAGAACAGGAGCCTTTTTTGGTTTTTTTTGTTTTTTTTTTTTTTTAACACTTGAGGCTTCTTGTAGTGCCTAGGTTGGGAAACACCCACTCATATTTGTTAGGAGATGATCCTGCTTCAGTGAACTTAGAATTTGCAATCTGGACTCTTGAGTGCTAGACAAGCCAAAAGCTCTCTGCTACAGAAGCAACAGCTAATTTCACTAACTTGTTTTTTTCAGAATACTTTCTCCAAGTTGCATGTTTTGATTCTTTCCATTATACCAGTTGTCTTGTTGCTTCCTTACTCTCCTCCCCTCTCCTGCTTTATTTTTTTTCTTCCTTATCAACCTCTGTAGAAGTGCTATCAGCAATTTCTGTAAGGTAGGGAGATTTTCAAAAAGAGTCTTAAGACCAATGTTGGCTCAGCACAAGTTTAATTTAGAACATGTGATGGGGCTGACTCACACAGTGCTATTCATGCCATCCATCCCTGATTTGGAACAAGCCTGATAGTTTAGTTATAACCTGAAAACATCTGAAGCCAAACTATATATAGCACTTAAAAATATTTATAATGTTAAGAATTGTTATAAACACCTCCAGAGTCCCTCAAGTGATACACGGGTTCACAGTGGAGACATTCCTGTCTGAAGCCTACACTGAACACTTACTTCACAACACCGGGACCTCTCTGCAAAACGTATTCATGCTCACGTAAAATGACTGAGCTTGACATGCTTCTCCCAGGTTGTCTCAAAGGATTGCCTTTGAAGGAATACACCAAAGAGCAGAAGTATTCTCTGATCTAACAGAGGCTTTGCTGAGATTAGATTTTCTCAGCGCTCCAACATCTTTATCTCTGACCTTGCAGGTAAGAAAACATCACTGGTCAGCGGCAGCAATGAGACCTCTATGGCAGGCAGGATGACCAGGCATGTGAGGAATGCCAGCGATGTTATTCTCGTCTGTGATCCAGAAATTGGCTTTAAGACTTAGTGAGAGAATAATCACCCTGACCTTCATTTGCAACATCTTTTTAAAAACCCGTGCCAGTGAGGACAGCAGGCATGTACCATGTGCCATCAGATACCAATGTGCAGGGAGAAAAATTTCAGTGCTTCTCCTCCACCACAGCGTGATGAGCAGGAATTCAAAACAAGGCGCTGGGGTGAGGGCGAGAGGGAGCCACAGGTCTCCAGCAGTGGCAGAGCAGGCCCAGCCATGTCTGGTCAGCACTGCGACATGCTTGCTCCTACAGAAAAAGTCTCTGAACCAGACTGACTGGGAGCTGGCCCTGACACGGTGGGATGTGAAAGGAAGAATACAGGTAGCTGGGCAGCACGTTCACTGGTGCTGCAACTGCATGTCTGGAGGAGGAAGAAGAAGCAAGTACAGACCCTTTACTAGATAAAGTCTTGCAGCTTTACAAAGCTCACATTCTTCACTTGAAGCCTGACTGCCTCATAGAAGATAAATACCTGTGCATGAGCTTCACTCAGGCCTAAATTTAAATCCCACAAACACCAAAAAGATTTCAAGTTAAGCATTTCTCTTGCTGAACTGGGCCTCTCGTTTACAGGGAAGGAATCTGGGGGTGGTGGACTGCTTGCCTGCAAACAGCAATGGGACATACCCTGGCGGCAGCCCTTGGACAGGCACAGAAGAAGAAAAGCAGAGAAGACAGAAATGAAGCAGATATTTGAAGATTACAGGCTACTCTGCAGAAAAAAAGGGCAGTGAAGGGATGGCAGGGTGAGGAGGAGGCGGAGGGTCAGGAGCTGTCCAGGGCCACAGATCACAGCAGTGCGTAGAAGGCCTCAACCTAAGGCTGAAACCAAAAAATCCCTGGTTTTAAATATATATGCATGGGCAAAGAGCCAACAAAAGATGACAGAAGATGAGATCGATGATGTTCAATCCTTTTCGGTTCAGCTGGTCAGGCTGCAGGTGCCAGACTGTTGGAGCTGTATCAGTGCGCTGCCATGCAGGGATTCGGCGGAAGGGGGAAAAATGGACTGAATTGTGCAGCTCCCTATTTTTATAGCCTGTTCCTTTCTTTCTCAATGGGATGTTTTCTTTCTTTCACAAAGGAATCACAAAACAAAGGGATATAGACAGAAGATTTGAGGTTATAGAATCTTATCTGGCCAAAACAGAAAGAAGGAAAGTGTAGAGGTATTTGATGCTAAATGTCATGAGACTATAGAGGCACTATTCTTTACGAAGAGCAAATGAGAGATGATCATGCTTGTAGCTGCCTTTGAAACCAACTCCCAGAAGTTGCAATAATAACCTCTTACAAAACAGCTACTAATCCTTTTTTTGTAACCGTTCCAAGCTGTCTGTGCATCCCTCACCCCTATGCTGTGCCAACAGCAAAGTGAAACACTGCTTCAGGTCCCTAATGCTATAAGTGTGTTAAGAGTTAAAAAACATAATTCAAATATCCTTTGTTCTTCTGGTTGCAGACATAACCAGTTCTCTGTCCTGCCAATTTGCTTGTTTCTTGCCATAGCACTCCATACTCTGAGTTCTCAAGAGATAAGGCAAACTCATATAGAAGTCACTGTATTCGTATCTAATGGTTTCAGGTGCCACTACTATTCTTATCTGCTCTTGAAAAAAGGTCAAGGATATTAGGGAGTCATGGTTTTTCCTCCATTTATTTCTACAGTTCAGGGCAGGTTATTCTTTACCACCAGCTGGACAAGTATTACTTTTAACATTCTTCTTGGTGCTGGCCATAGAGAACCTGATTGCCTTCTCGTTAAGCTAAATTTACACTGGCATACCTTCTTTGTCTACTTTAGACTTCCAGAGGGGTAAGGGAGAAAAAAATATCCAGTTCATTATTCAGCAAGATATCAGTGATGAAATTACGGCCTGCAGCCACTTTGTCTGTAAGCATCTCAGCCTTTCTAACGCCGTGAAAAGCTTCCATGACCTGAGACAGGCATTTGCTGGACATTGGGACTTCTGAGATGTGCTGGTACTTCCAAAGCCAAAGCTATAGCTATCAGGCTTTTTCCTTGCAGGCAGCTTCTCTGATCTGAACCTCTCTCTGTTACTACTCATTTCCCTTTTAAAATCAGTGGATGCACACAGAATACAACAGGTTCCCCATCTGCAGATGACTGCAAGCACAACTGAACCCTTGGAGCTCAAGTCATAAATACGCAACTCAACATGAGGTTTCCTTGACGAAGTCCTAGGGCAATGATTGTGCCTTTGCTAGCTATTTTCTCCTTAGTGATGCAACCACCCACAATGCGGCAGGAGCCTACAGCTGACAAAAAAAAAAAAGCATGCTGTGATTTGGAAAACTAGCCCACAACTATACCAGCCTTTTCGGGACAGCGATTCAAAGCTCACCAACAGGTCAAGCTACAATAAGAAAATGTCAAGCAGACTACCTGCTGTGATTTCTCATAAATGTATTAAAGAGAGAATCAGTGGCCTCTGCACAGTATTAGCAGAAAAAAGCACACTACTTATATATTAAATCCAGAAGGCATTGCTGATGAAAGCTCTTCCCAAGACTACTACAAAGCTGGAGCATGTCCTAACCAGTAGACCGTTGACTGCATCTCAGAAAGCTCATATAAAAACAAGACGGTGAATGCTGAAAGGTCGTCATGCTTTCATGCCTTGAAATAAAACACTCTAAAGCAAAATGACTGCCCACAAGTATATAAAGAACAGTGGTGCAGTGATCAGGAGTGCTCTCAAGGTCACATTTTGAAAAGATGAAATCCATGTACAAAACCATCAATTCAAAAATAAAACGGCATTTGCACATGCGACCACTACAACAGCACGTAACCAGAGGCAGCTCAAACTACAAGGGACACATCAGATGCATGTGCATTTACCTAAGTAGCTCCGTGCACAGCTCTTGTCTTTATTTCCTTAACCATTTTGCCTTGTGTATAAGCCAGGAAGAAATCAAGACAGTACTTTAGCACCACTCAGTGTGTAATTCTCCTATAAAGGCAGCCTCCTGCTCAGGACACACTACATACATACATGTGCCCATGTATGGGTGCACCTTTTGTATTAGACAAGTACTTGAGAAATGTATTTACCTTTGGCAAACAGAAACTTTTTTGTGGATGACTACCTCCTGGTGTCTTAAGGATCTGAAAAATGTTTTGCAGTTTGGACTTCCCTTCTCTTTTAAAGCAAATGCTTAAGATTGCAAAAGTGTTATCCCCCAAAGTAAACCCAGGGGAAGCTGACAGCACTGTCATACTAAATTTGGAGCCTCGTTTTACCAGCTGTTTTGTACTACTGAAGTGCAGAGAAAAATGTCTCTGTGACTGTAAAAAACCAAGGACAAGTGGGGTTATTTTGACAGGCTTCAGAAAACTATGAACAAAAGAGGGCAAAAATTAAAATTTAATGAAGAGGATCATCCAAATATTCAGATCATAAGATTTATTCCCCACCACCACAGGCTGTGCAAATGGGGAAAACCAGCTACCCTTCCAACTACATCACCTGGTATGTCAACTTCTGGCAGGCAGAGTCGGTGGCCAGTTTGAACTCATCTGCTCAGCTGGCCTCTTGGGCTCAGTGGATTGCAAATAATCCTTAGCATTCAAAGTCATCTCCAGAATGCCACGGTGGGGGAGGAAGTGGGATGGACTGATGGACTAAGTGACCAAAGCTAATAACAGGATGAGGGCCTAATGGATGGCCTCCCTGGTGGCAATTATGGTGAGAAGCTGCACTGCAGGCTCTAGCCTGGTGACAAAGCCATGCAGATATCTGTGTAACTAAACTGCTCCAGCACCCACGGGACAACCAAGCAAAGCAAAGGACCTGCAGAACCGACCTGGAAAGACAGTAAGGGTGCAGGGCTGGGGACACATTTTATGGCGCTGCAGGACTTGAAATATCCACTGTGCTTGCTGAGTCTCATCTCAAGGTAGCTATGCCTTTAAACCCTTTCAAAATCTCAGCAAGCCTCCAGTTTAAAAGCAGGTTCAAGATCTCCCCTACTTCTGTGCTGAAGACATCTCAAACGCTGCACTTCTCTCATACTAGAAAGGTCCCCACATTTTGATAAACTCATTTTGTTTGGATTTTTGTTCCTCAGTTCTTCTGGGGAGACCCCCATGCTGCCTATTGCTCACCCAGGCAGGAAAGAGCACACTGCTTTTGTTCCATGCTTCTAAAATGAACAAGACAGGGGTTTTACAGCCAATACTTTCATTAATGAGGTAACTTTGGTTTCTCTCCCTAGCAAGTGCTCTCTGTATACTGAACCTGGGAGGCATCGTATGAAAAGCAGAAGCCTGTAAGACAAGTGCATCATGATCACTAATCAATACTAGAAATTCTGCATCTCTGAGTTGCAGTTTCGGTGTGTTTTACTTTAGTCTGTGTAAATCAGTAGGAAAAGGCCATGCTAACAGCCCGTAACTATATTACCCTTCTAGAATGCACTGAGTGTCTTTGAGGAATATGTGGCTGCCAAGCTGCTTGTCTCCCTCACCACAGGATACGGCCTTCAGGTTTGACCCACCATGTAGAGCCCTTTACAGTGACCACAACATTCTTTACATTTGGTGACTCACTGAATTTGAGCCTACGTAAAATGCCACCACCACCACCTAACAGCATCTAAAGCACAGCACTCTTCATGTCACATTTTAGAAGGAAGTAATATGTGAGGGGGAGCAAATCCTGCTTTTTCCTTGGAAAATCATGTGGAAACCTTTTCAGTCTGAACTGTTTAATTGCCCCAATCTCTCTCATTGCTCCTGGTCACCTTCTCCTCTATGGCAGTGACCTAAGCTAACACCATTTCCTCTCCTTCATGACCACACTTCATGACCTCATGCAACTGCAGATGGTTATCAAATTTCTTTTTTCATCAAAACGACAAATGCTTCATTTCTATAATCTTTCCCCTTATGTAATTGATATTTTCCCCCCCTCTCACCAGAACTGACAACGTGAAGTGTCTTCCTCACCCTGTAATGCTGCTAACTATTCATTTTCTTTTCAAATAGGCTAAATGCTTTTTAATTGGTAAAATGCTGACGGAGGAAACAGTGCAAGAATCTGTCTTTCATCTGCAGGACAGAAGATGTGAGATCAAAGGCTGCCCAGTTCTCAGAGCATGCTGGTATGTTGGGGCAAGGAAAGTCTTTGCAATGAGGAGGGAGCTGCTGGAGATGGATCAGTGCTACCTCACTTTACCTCGCCATGGCTGCGGAACAGAAGCTGCTGCTCATGGACAGAGAGGTTGTAAAAATAAGATCTTGGCCACCAATACACAGCAGAATGCAAGAGGGGTCATACGATATGGGTAGGAAGCGAACAGGAAAAAGAATCTAATAACATCTAAATATAAACCGTGCATTATCAGGGAGGCAAGTGTCACATATTGCCATTAAAAAACCAGGGCAAGAACCATGGGTGTAGTGCAGTTGTACCTCTTATACCTACACACAATGATCACTGGCTCAATGAAGGAAAAACATCAGTCCCAGCTGGCACGTGTCAATGCTTTCTTTGGCCAGAGGAGGTCAAAGCTGTGCAGACACACATCTAAGGCCAGCGCACGAAAGCTCAGTTATGGCCTGCATCTGACCTCATTCACTAATTTAACTACGAAGCACAGGTAAGAAGCCAAGAAGACAGACTGTCTCCTTGCCAAAAGCCTTTCAGATGTATTTGTGAACAAATGTGCTAGCATGTACTTTGGTGCGGTGAGCTTTCAGCCCTACAGAAGCCTGTACCTTAGAGAATATCTACAAAGAGTCAGACGCAGGTACCTAAAAAAATGTAAACACAAATATGCTCTCGAGCTTGTACGGATGTCACTTTTCTCTGCATCTCCACTGGAAAATTTTCTGGGCTCTGAATATTAAAAGAGGGTGGAAACAATTGCTTTAGTGATCTAATAGCAATGCAAAAAATCTATGTGAAGGAAATCTCTTTAAAATAAGGTGTGTCTTGCAGTTTATTCGCTTCTCCCACTAGAAGCTGAACCCTTGCTGCACCACTACATCAATAAAGCAAACTGGGCACTCTAGGCAACAGTGACCACCCCTTCTCCAACAGTAACACTTCTACGAAATCAGAAACAGTAACTTTTTGCATCATCTTGGGGAAAAGAATTCAATTGGCATATGAGATTTCATGTCATTGGAGCATTTGATTTTTAACAAACCACTTTTAACTCTCCAGTATGTTTCCTTTGTCCTTTTCTAGAATGCTCTTGAAAAGGGTATGGAAAACAATTGTGGTTTTGCAAGTAACAATGCTGTACTTCAGCCCTCTTTGGAATCAAATGCATGTTGACACCTGGAATTATTCTTAATTAATGTTTCACATAAGCACTTTTATTCTGCACTGCATCAGAAAGGAATTAATAAAAACTGCATACACAGACAAACTCTAAAGTGGGGTTGCAAAGTTCTGTGGAAAATCTGAAACAGAAGTGATACCATAGAGGAGACAAAAGATGGAGAACTGCAGAGCTTTGCTGTTTCAGACACTGAAGTTCATGGGTCATTTAGGTCTCTTTTTCTTATGGCAGTTCTTTTTTAATTCTCCGGCTAATGATTACCTGAAAAGGCAGCAGCGGTGTCTAGAACCACAGCTACAGCAATATCACGTCAACAGTAAATCAAGCAAGCAGAAGGAAGTGCACTCTGATGATCTAATTGCATATTAAAAATCCTGTTTCCCTCTCCCCAAAATCCACATTTCCAAGTACAAATCGGATGAGGTACCACCAGCTAGTTAGATTAACTTGTTAAAATCTAAGGTCATTACAAATTTTCCTGATTTTTTTTTAAGAAACACATGTTCTGATATGCCATTTAAATTGGAATTGAGCTCAGCAGTAATATATATGTTATTTAAAAACATCAGGGTTTTCTGAAAGTAGCAAAGTAGTTTGCTTTTTTACAAAGCAAAATCTGTTTGGAATTGCTCAGTTTCATGCACGGAGGTTTCTGCATGAGCTGGCAGATATATTTAAGTTTTCTATTTATACAGCAATTTACATCCATGTTTTACAAACATGGAGGAATAAACTTTGTAACTGCCTTGTGAAACACAGCACTATTTCAAAACTGACAAAACTCACACAAAGAGAGAGATAAATGTCCTGTCTACGATCAAGATGGGAAGTCAATGAATAGCTACAACCTGCAGCTGTAGAGCTGAAGCCCTGCATATATGCCTTCTTTGCATATAAAAAGTCACTTATCTTCAAACAGTCATAAGATTGGTCATGTCATATAAGCCTTTGTATACAACCAAGCTCTCCATGCAGCAGCAAAATGAGCAAAGATTAAAAAGGAATCAGTTCAAACCAAATCAAATGAGAAGAGAAATCAGCTTTCTCGCTTCTGTGAAAATGCAACCAAAAGAAATGAACAAGAAAACCACTAAAACAAATCAAACACTCGGTTCAACTTAAAACCAAAAGTTTTACTTTGGGGGTTTCTTTCCCTGACGCATATGATAGTTCAAACCCCTTTCAAAATTCTGATTTTGAATTCATGTTTTAAAATTAGGCTCGTGGTATTTTCTACTTCAGACATGCTTAATGGGTATCATTAAGTACAAACTGATGCCAGTTCTTAACCGTCAAGTGCAAGAAAGTCCACAGAAGTCCTTACTTCAGAGCTAACACAGCTAAAGGGTGGGAGGCAACGGGAGTGAGAAGCCAGGAACTGGAGGGTTTTGTGGAGGAAGGAGAGGGTAGGATGTAAAAAGAGGAGGTACTGATAAATGAGGCATAGCACAGATCCTAGCTAGATTGTATGTTTTACACTATGGCAACACAGAGCACTGCAAGGAATGGACTCCTCATTCATGGGTTTATTCTCATAATTTCTAGTATCATCTGAAATCTTAAGTTGTGATAGCCCCACTGCTCTTCATTACCTGTCTATTTTGTACCTTATGTGCTATAAAATGCAAATATATATTGGTTTAGCTGACGCAAATATGTGTCTTTGTTGCCTTTAAGAACATTAATGCATTACTGAGATTTGGCTTTTACCTGCAAATGTTTCATGAGATCTTTGACTTCTTCCCAGATCTCAGCATGAATTGCTTGCTGTGAAACTCCAGCAGCTGCTCTCCATGACTGGTGAATACAGTGCTTGGTTATCTAGTGCCCACTGCAACTAACGTAGACATCAGCCTAATTAATTACTCATGTAGTCTCAAGAATTGTCCATGTGGTCTACTGGGCACTTAGCACTGGCTTGAAAACCCGCAGCGCTTGGCAGTCAACTGTTTAGGAGCTGAGGCTGTAGAGCTCTGGCTGGCATGTAAAAGGTAGTAAAGCCACGCTGCTTAGAAGAAAGTCTGGGGAGTCAGTAGTGGGGTACAAATTCTGAAAACTACTACTTTGTGTGTGTGTGTTTTGAGTTTTGATGCTTCATATAAGGTCTCACTGGTCTTTCCCAGCCACTTCCCTGACTACTTGGCTTTTGAATCCTGCAGGAGGAAAGAATTCCTTCAAAATATCACTTAAAACTTAGAAAAACTTAAAAAACATATTCTGCTGATAGCATACTCTGTGCATGTTTGCTCCTTCAACACAACTCCATTAAATTTAATTTCAAATGCTGTTCACATTAATTTAAAACACACAAGTAGGACATTTCCAGCAAACTACCATACTAATAACGTGGTTATGGTAATACCATATAGTCATGGTTTACACCAATTACAAGACCTTGTTAGCTTTCTTGTTTATATGGTACTAAAGTCCTACATGATTTAAATAAGTCCCTGACCTCTCACAACAGCAATAACCAAAGTACTTTGCTCTCATACAGCACCTTTCATCTCGGAGTGCTTCCGACACATGACTTTTCATTGCATCCCTGTGACACACAGGTAGGCACCCAGGCACACTTCAAAGGCAGGGGAACTGTGCCATGGGAAGGTTACGCAACTTGGCCCAAATCCCCAGGGAACAGCTGGGAATGTGAACTCTCCCAGCGCTTGTTCTGAACGTCCAGACAATAACACTTATGAGTTTCATAAAGCATTAATCAAAATGTTTAACCCCCTACTAAGTTTGCAAATGCCACGGGCAGACAATAAGCTCACTAATTCTTTTTGATACGTTATTCATGACTTGCTCTCCTTTTCTGGCAACACTTTTTTTTTTCTTAAGGAAAATAAAAACCAAACCCAATCAAATATAGGAAAAATTCAGGGTTTTTCAAGCCATGATTGCAAAATAATTTAGAATCCAGGATGTTTAGCACTTCCTTTACAGCTTTCCCATTTGATCCCAACCACTACACTGCAGGTGAGGTATGGCCATTTCTCTGCAGGACCGGAGCACCCGAGTGACCTCAGGAGAAAGCAGCAGCAGGACACTGCTTGCTCGGTTTTAGTTTCCAAGGACCTGCGAGCTGCTGAACAAGATTATGCCTGCACACCTAACAGGTACGTTGGCAAATACAGCTCCCCAACCAGCAGCCAGTGACTGCAATTGAAACTAATCATTCAGGGGCTGGCTACAGGATAGCTAGAAAGGAAAGAAAAACCCACCCTCTTGCACTTACCATTAATAACTAAGGGGCTACTACAGACCAGGTCCCGAGTTCAAAGTGTTGCTCTCCTGCCTGGCCTTTGCCACCCTGTGAGCAGCAGAGAGTTACCAGTCACATTTGCAAATGGTATTTAGTACTGCCTAGGGCTGATCTGGCACTTCTGAGAAAGTTAGTGAACTAATGCACACCTCAGTTTTCCCCCCTTTATAATAAGGCTTGCTAATGCACATGTACCCATACATTACCGATCAGGCCATCACAGTATATGTTAGCAGCTCTGAAGCTGTGTTATATAGGAGAACGGATGTTGGTGGTGATGGATTTTTGAGTACATGGGATAACGATGGTATTATTTGCTGGGAGAATAATTTGAGGTTGTCTTGCGCTCTGTCATACAGGAGCAGTTTATTTATTTATTTCCAAGCAACTACATCCAACC
This sequence comes from Nycticryphes semicollaris, assembly GCA_013400055.1. NCBI lineage: Eukaryota > Metazoa > Chordata > Aves > Charadriiformes > Rostratulidae > Nycticryphes > Nycticryphes semicollaris. Next base: position 404,757 of record VXBJ01000397.1, read on the forward strand.
ACATTTTTCATGGGAACTGGGATTTTTAATGCAAACTCTGTCCTCCAACAGCTGAGCTCTAAATAAAACTTTAATTATTGTGAATCTCAGGATAAGCTGTTGAGAGTCGAATGCTCTCACCAGCAGAATGAAAGGAAGAACTCTCTTCTGGTGGTAAGTGATAAGCTCTTGGGATGAAAATGCTCTGTTGTGTATATTTGTGTGCGTGTGTACCTAGAGAAAAATAAACAAATATATGCACGCACACCCACACACTCACACAGATATATTTCTGAGAAGAAGGAACATTGAGTCAAAACATTTGGGGCTATTTTCCCCGAAGACCTTACTCTAAGATGAAAATTTCATAAAAACTACATAAAAGCTACAGTAAATAAATTGTGGGGAAATAGATTGCAGAAGAATTAGGTTACAAATGGTTTATTTCTCTACATGTACTGTAATTTACCTGGTCATGCATAAAGACTACATTTTTTTTGGAGGGGAGTGGGTGTCCAAATGTCTACAGGAGACTCTTCACAGGCTACAGCGGTTCTGGAAGTGACTGCAAGAGCTGAGCATGTTAGTTCTTATGACCATTGCTCCAGCATTTTTTACTTCCTAGAAACTAAACTGACTTGCCTTAGCAAGCATCTCATATGGGGCAATGGTGAGAGTCATAAACTATGTTCTGCAAATATTCTCTAGCCTTAATGTAAATTTCCCTTAAAGTAGCAAGGAATCTAGAGACAACCATGTACTGGGGATCTAGCAATTTCCTAGTGATGTTTGGTATTGAATAAAACTATTGAACTCCCAGAAAAGTCTCTCAAGGTGAAAAGAAGTTGAGATGCTCTTTGTTTCTCACTTTTTAATCTCAGACACGTAAAAGTACTAGGTTTTGTTAAAAAGGCTCTGCTTTGAATAGTGTGCTTTCAAACACTCTCCCTACTTGAGAGAACAACGTATTAATATGATGCATAAAAAGGGTTTATGACTCACAGCATTTCTTAAACACCTCTTCTTCCCTGGTCAGGCAAGGTCCACTGTCTCCCTAACTTTTTTTCAGTCATCTCGTTCCACTGACCTATCATTCTCCTGTCTCTTTTACAGCATTGTAGGTAACATTACTTCATGCAAATCCCTTATCATTCTTAGAAATCTTTATCTGCTGCATACATTCACAGAAGGCGGTATGGCAGCCTTTTCAGAGCTATCTGTCAGCACACCCATTCTTTAACGTTGATTCCATTCAGCCCTGTTGCTAAAATTATTACAATTTTGGAGAGCAGAAAGGTGACTGACTCTGCAAGTCAGCAACACAAGTCCAACAACTATGCCCTGCAAGTATAAGAAATAACATTGTGTATTACATACAGAAAAATAAAATCCCTGTCCTTTTGTCTGTAAGAGGATCTCTTCAGACCTGGAGTAACTTTGTCCCTGGCTTGGTTTCCTTATTCTCCTACTAGGCTGGTATAAAAAGCATCTTCCAGCTCCCACTCCCGAGCTGGGGTTTTATGCAGGAGTCTCCCTGCTCGTTAGATTTCTCCCCTTTCAATTAAGCACCTCCCCAGGCTGTGATCTGAGACAGGGGCTAACTCCAGCTCTCCCGGAAGGCCAATCCTGTGATTTCGCTGTCACATAAAACACATTTTCTGAGATGTTTCATCCCCAACGCTGTCAAAGTTGGATAGATAAGTGTTTATATGTATCATCCACATGTTAACACCCCTCCCATGTCACCAGTACCTGGCCAGACAGAAGGCACTTCACTTATAAAACTGCAATCTCTTGTTTGCTGATTTTTGAAATCCTGGTCCAGAGCACACTGAAGCCAAGGGCATGGTTTTTATTATCTGACACAGATTTTGAATCACGCTGACCTTGTATGAAGCAAACTGTGTACACACACCTGTCATACTGAGTTTGCTGAGTGAATTGCTTTCACTTTAACTTCTGCTGTATGTTATTAACATCACACAGTTATTAGCCTTTAAATAACCTTTCTCCTTGTAATTTCTATCTTCGGTTCCCCCTCTCCCCTGAGTATGATTTATAGAAGACTGACTTAGTAGGAAAGTATGTAGTTGTTAGACAAGGATGGAATTGCATTTTTCAGTATCATGGGTTATTTAAATTTAAAGGACTGGGGAGCAAAATGTGATTAACACAGCCATGACAAACATATGATTTATGTTAGCTATTTTTCCCCCGTTGTAATATTTTTCTTTTCACTTTCTCTTTTACAAACCAGTGAAAGTACCCACTAATTTTCTAGTAAGTTTGCTCAAGGAGCATTGGAGCAAGTGCCTATTCTGCCTGGAAAACAAGAGCTTCTCAGCCAAATTGACTGACTTACGACAAGGGTAAAAGGTGTTTGAGATGCAGTACTTACTCTGGCTGCCCGTCTTAACACTCATTAATAACTATTAGTGTATACTGTCCTACGAAAAATCATGGAATCGTAGAATGGCTCAGGCTGAAGGGACCGTAAAGATCATTGAGTTCCAAGCCCCCTGTCATGGGCAGGGACACCTCCCACTAGACCAGGCTGCTCAAAGCCCCATCCAGCCTGGTCTTGAACACTTCCAGGGATGGGGCATCCACAACTTCTCTGGGCAACTTGTTCCAGTGCCTCACGACCCTTATAGTGAAGAGTTTCTGCCTTATATCTAAGCTAAATCTCCCCTCTTTCAGTTTAAAGCCATTATCCCTCGTCCTATCTCCACATGCCCTTGTAAAAAGTCCCTCCCCAGCTTTCTTGTAGGCCTTCTGTAGGTATTGGAGAGCTCTAGAAGGTCTCCCCAGAGCATTCTCCCCTCCAGGCTGAATAACCCCAACACCCTCAGCCTGTCCTCATAGGAGAAGTGCTCCAGCCCTCCCATCCCATCACCTTCGTGGCCCTCCGCTGGACCTGCTCCCATAGGTAACCTAAATATAACGCAAAACGTAATGACAGGCTCTATGCAGTGCAAGGATGCCGCGGGGAAGCCCAGAGCGGAGGGCCGTGGCGGGGGGTGACGGCCGCGGTGTCCTTCGGCATCACGGCCGCTTCCCCTCCGCCCCCCCTCTCTTCCCCCGCCGCCTCCGGACTCCCCCGCCGCGCTGCACTGCGCTAGGGGCTGCTGCACCTGAGCCGCCCCCTGTCAGCGCTTG
>VXBJ01000397.1:416797-462606 GCA_013400055.1 Nycticryphes semicollaris
CAGCCTATGGAACTGACAGAAGAATGTAAGCTGCTCTCACAACCTAGTTAATATCATACATGACTTTTCAAAATGCTTACACCTGAAAAATGGATTGGCCCTTGATCATCTCTCTCTGCCCCTGCAAGATGTTCATCTCTTCTGATAAGGGAGGGATTGATATTGAAAAATTGACTAAAGTCTGTTCAATTGTCCTTCCCTGGTTAGAGAGACAAAGTCAATATTGGCTTATCCAAATGAAGGCACTTGGTGGATTGATGAAAAATACATGGTAAAAATCTAAAAGCTATGCAACTCCAGCAATACAAAATTCTCTTTTTATATTCTTTCTAACTATCCAAAAAAGGCAGGATGGTCAGGTCCTCTGAAAAATTAAGTAGTGGTGGAAAGATGAAAGAGAATTCAATTTGCATGGCCCTTTAATATTGGAATTGCTTAGTAGTTGATACATTTCAGCAGAAGATCTCTCAGTGATATAGTTCGTTATTTTCACTAAATGCGTTCCCGCATATAAAGATGAGTTTGAGGTTTAGAAAAATCTCAAGTAGTTTCTTGCACTAATGTTCACACCTGGCACCTGTAAGCCTGTTACAGGAGTACAGAAATCTTTTATTTCACAGGGGTTGCTGAATAGCATAACTGTTGGCACTTTTTCCTGCTCCCCAAAATTTTTTCTGTCATGTTTTTCTCTGGTTTCAAACCAGTACTCCAGACAGAAGGGACTAGGCACAGTACTGGCTGTCATTTGCACGTGGACATGAAATACCGTAGGTGTGATTCTCTCAGATTCCCCCTGCTTTCCCTTCTGGAGATTTCATTAACAGGATTCACATTCTTTCCACATGGAAAATTGCATGTTTTGAGTTAGGTTATCAAACTTATCAGTTGTTTGCTTAAGTTTCAGGTGCAGTGCAAACAGTTTGCTAATTCCCTCAGACTCCAGATTTATACTTAAGGGCTAAACCAGGTGTATTTGTATGTGGATATAATCAAAGAATTGTTTATTGTGTGTGGGTAGAATGAGACTCTATTAGCTGAACCACATTGTGCTAAGATAAGCCTAAAAGAAGAGCACTATAGTGTAGTCTTTTCTGCATATGGGAATTCAGATTAACATGTTTTTATTTTAAATTGCAAGAAAGATATGTCATATCCAATGGAATAAAACAGAATAGATTTACTCAGTTACTACTGAAAGTAAAAACTGTGTGCTGAACGGATTCCTCACTAAAACTGTTGTTGTCTCAGTTGTTGATGAACCACAAGGAACTTGGTGTACACAAGCTCCAGACTAAGCAATGTATTCACCAGCTGATCACAAATTTTCATTTCCTTTCTTTTCTAGAAAAGAGCCTTCCAGCAACAAAGAAGTACTTTGAGAAGAACCGCATTAGGCGTGGAGCAGTCTTGAACAAAGGCTGTTTTGATGTATAAAATCCCATAGCCGTAATCAGTTTCCCTCACATACAAAACACATCACAGTCACTGTTTAAAGCACTACAATATGTCATAAACTCCATGAATCAGAGCCTCTCCAACCTGAATTAACAAAATTGAGCTACCAATGCCTCTTCTAAGAGGGTGGTTCAAGTTTCACAAGTTCCACAGGTAGGAGGTAGGAAGAAAGAGGGGGAGGCTTTTTGTCCCATTTGGTCATGCACTGCTTTTTCTGACGTCTCAACATCTCGTAGCAGACTGGTCAGGGCTTTCACCTGTGGAAGTGAAGCATAGGCTTTTCTCTATCGTCTGTCCAGCAGCATGGATCGGTGGGAAAACCAGCTGAAAGGAGGTAATAGAGAAATCACATATGTTGGAGTGGGTGTGTTTGGGAAACTCTTGTTATGGAAAGGGGTGGGGGGTGGCCCACTCTTGCAGCTTGGCAGCTGGATCAAGCTGGCCAGGTGCATCTTCCCCTGCAACACCAGGGAGCTGCAGAGAGAGCAAAAACTCTGCTCTGGGTATAGGGGAACTGGGATTGGCTGGAAGTGGTGTGTGTGGAGCAGGCAGGGCGTCAAAGCGAGCCTCGCACTTTGAGCAGGACTTGTTGAGTCAGTGGCAATGACAGCAGAGGGCTGGCCTCATCTTCTGCCTGGGAGGGTGGAGCTCAGTGGTGAAAGCAACCTGTGCTGTGGTTCCTTGCTTCTGCTTTAGGAGGTATTGCTCAAATGGACTATGAACTTAGAGAGCCCACCAGGGTAAATCTTGATTTTCCCCAAAGGCTCTGTACTTTACTGGATGTAATGGAGTTGCCTCCCTGAAGGGTCTGGCAGCTGAACCTGAATAGGTCACGAGGCTTAAGGCATGAAACTTAGAAAGACTGTGGCAAGGGCAGGGGAGCAGCAGCATCTCACAGGGGTGCAGGGGAAGTCAGTCATCTGTCGGCATCTGTTCAAGGACATGAGAAAGCATGTGCAGTAGGTCAGGCTTGCTTTGGTAGTTGGTAATAGCTTGGGACTTTGCTGTTTAAGATCAGCCCTGCTGAGAAGAATAGATGTAAATTTGCTGAAGGAAGGTGTGGTGCATGGCAGTCTGCAATTTAAAATGGTAGAGTTCTGTTGGTCGTGGGAAGGTTTGTTTCCTTGTTTGTTAAAGGACAAGAAAAGATTGTAAAAGATTACCTGTTTTGAAATACAGATTCTGTGAGGATGATACCTGCCCTCAGTTTATGACAAAAGAGGTACACAGCACCACAAAGTTTGCTGTACAGAACAGACAGCAGTGACTGCAGCTAGCAAGGATGGCTGTTGATCAGTACGGGTAGGAGATGTCCCAGGAACCACTGTTCAGTGCTTGAATAAGCTTGAACAGAGGTTTCTGTTCCCAGACAGACTAGATGGTGGAATCCTCAAACCCAAATAACCATCAAAGGCAACAGATTTACTTCACCTTCACCTGAGATCCACTGTCTGATCTCCCTCAGCATGGTCCCACCAGAAGAGTGAATACTTTTCTAGCTACTCAGCATGGCCAGAGGCAGACTAGCTCAGCACTTTTGCCAGTGTACTCTGAAGGACGTCAGTCTGTCTCATCTGTTGTTATTTTTTCAGGTTTTTTCCAAATTTGTGTTTTCTCAATAAAATTCGGTTTTCCTGCAAGTATGAAGCTATTAGTCATTTTTGAATCCCCAGACAATAACTTTTCACTTATCAGATGTTCTTACAATCCCCAGATGCCTAACTGCTGATCTTTGGAGAACTCAGAAGGTTTTCTGAGATTTTTTCTTCTCTGGCAAAAATTACTTGAAAGTGGTCGGATGGCTTAACAAGTGTCAGTCAAGGACAAATGGTTGTCTGGCAAACAGCAGAGTGGCAGACTGCCTCACGTGTTTAGGAAACACTTGTTCATGCTAAATATGACCTGTAAGAACTGTGTCTTGAGCCTGAAAGTTTTATTGGTCCATAAAATGGAAAAAAGGAGATAAAGTGTCTATTTTTTTTTTTCATTTTTATCAGATATTTTATGTCTACTTATTAACTTACATAGAAGCCATTGGCAAATTTAGGTTGGGTTTTTGTACAGGTGTAATGGATCCCTATGACCTATTAATGCAGATGAAAGGCGTATCCCTAAGACCTATTAGTGCAGATAAAAGTCATGTAGGAAAAAAGCCCCATGAACATTGTTTGGCTGACATGAAGCTCTGGGCATACAAAGCGAGAATCAGTGCTAATCTTTGCCTAAAGATTAATCTGCCTGTTAAGTTTAAGCATTTTGTGATTGGCCAAGTGCCAAAATGCTTTCTTTTATCTCAGGGCTTTGGTAGTGCAAGATGCTACAAACACCATGAGATAATTTTCCAGCCCCAAGTTCCTGCCGTGGGAGCTTCCAGCTCTGTGTAGAGCTCCTGGGTGTTCACACATCCTTTGTGCAAAGTGACAAGGTTCTGTTAAATGCACTAAGCTGAAACCACGTGAATAAAATTCAGAGTCTTTAATGTTGTAGAGTGCTGCGCTTATATATTTTGACAAATTTCATTGAACCTTAATTATTTATATAGCTCCAGAATGTAAAGTGATTCGATTTTGCAAAATTAATTCCTTTCGTAGCATATCATTGTGCTGCTAGTAAGTCTGTGACAAATTAAGACCTGTCACCACCAAGTCAGCAATTGCTGCTTCTTTCCACTGGGGGGTATCTTAGTTTTTGTACTCGCCTTTTAAGTTTTAGCACAGATAAAACACTTTTGATCTTATTTTATCATGCATTTTTTGTAATGCATACAACATTATAATTATTCACTCTATAGTTACCATGCTACAGTCACTCCTGCGTGAGTGAGTTTGCACGAGTGGAGGAGAGAAGAGCTGTGAGATTCCTGTCATTCTGTATTACTGTCCAACTGCTGGTGGGTTCTGTGGCATCAGTGGAAGTCAGGATGAACAGAACCAGTGTTTCTTCTGGGTTTTGGGGTTTTTTTGCATAGATTTGCTAGGCTTTCAGCATTTCTCCTGGGCATGAAAATAAGGACTAATTTGGGCAAAGGGATGTTCTGTGCTATGAAACAGCAGTTCCTTGCTATGTTTGATAACTTTAATATGACAGAAAAATCCCTCTGTTAGCTTGATGCTGAGCTTCAAGGTTGATGACAGGCAGTTATATGCAACGTTAAATTTGGGGCTGATCACTTACCTGTAGTGGTCAGATGTCCAGAATCTGCTTTTGGATTCTGGCTGATGGTATGGTCCAGTGCAGACTAATTTAGCTGTTGTGAAGAAAATCCATAATTATGAAGTTTTAGTACTTGTGTGTGTATTGGTAATTCTCCGACGGACTTGCTGCTTGACTCTGGAACTTGCCTTTTGAGGACTGATCAAATATTATACTTTAAAAATGATTGATCCTGAATGGCTTATGTACAGAAAACATTATCACTGAGGTAATTTTCTCATGGATTTTCTGCTTTCAGATATAGGTGTACAAGTGCTCCGAAGCCAATATATATTTTCTGAGCTTTTGTTTCTTACAGCTCCCTTTAGTACTGTAACTAAATCATTCTTCAGAAATGGATCTTTATTTTGTCATTCTGTTAAGCAGCATTTTTATAAAAACCTAACATGTATGTCAGATTTCAAGAGCAAATTGATTGAAGCTGTTAACCAGTTCTCCATTAACTGCCTGTAAACTCTTGGTTCTGTTTTGAGGACAGAAGTGTTTCCTAACAGATACCAAACCACTCCATCTGATGGGATTCCCACTTCTTTCAGATTTGGATGCAGAACTGGTTAGGTCATTCAGGGATGCCAGATTTCACAAAAGTGTCTTTATTAATGCTCTATGTGAAACTTAACTAAACTTTTTTGTGCATTTTCAAGAGGTCTGACACTCTGGTCCTATCACAATTCATTGAACAAATCTTGACACTTCTTCCTAGCATTTTATTATCGTTCCTGCACATATGGATATATCTGCAATACAGGAGTAAACAAAAAAACCCCAAGCAGAATAATTTATTTTAATTATTACATATGTATTTAATTTAATTCCTTCTGGTACTTTTGGTATTTAAGCAAAAGCACAGATTAAATGTGAGTTTTATTAAATTGTTAAATGACAAAATACAAAGATATTTATATATTTTCCCCTGAGGATGCTTTTGCTTTGTTAACATTAAGGTTTCATTCTACTGTGATCAGCAGTTACCTTGATTGTGTCAGTGTTTTTACAGCTTAACCAGGTACAAAGTAATTTAGAATTAAATTCTCTTTTCATTATTAAATTTGTCTTGCATCTAGGGCAAACTTCTTTTGGTGATGAAGGATAAATACATTTCTAAGTTTGCACTTGGGAAATTCTGTGATAGCTGTTCTCCCACTTCGCTTGGTAGCAATCTTCCAATTTTGGTTGCAACCCTGGCTGTGACTGCAGCCTAGACCTCTTGTGGCTGTCTGGACCAGGATATGGGTAAACACAAGAGGTGTTGTCCTTCTAGACCATGACACTGTTCAGTCAACCAGGAAAACACCATGGGTTGTTAAAACTGCCATGAGTTTGACCTGGAATTGTCCTTCAAGTGCTGAAGGAGTTCCAAATTTTTCTTCTATCTAGTTGTAGCTGGCAAAGTGTCAGAAAGCACTGCATTTTTCAGCCAGTTTTGCAGTAAAGCAGGCCATACTCTTTTTTTCACAGGTAGTGGAGTCCAGTGAATAGGATGCAGAGGTGCTCCCCAAAGGTGGGGTCCTCTCTAGCTTCCAAAAATGAAGGTTCTTCTTCACTGTCACAGAAATGGACCCCAAACTGATGAGTTAGGGGAAACTTGGTCTGCGTGAGGCCTGTGACCATTTTGTATTGTACAAAGAGGGTCAATTGGTTCGGTTACCTCCCATTTCGCAGGGCAAGCCTGTCATGCTTCCAGAGCAAACAGATATGGGATTTGGGGAAGAATAAGCAATATCCATCTCAGGTTTAATGCAGATATGTACAGTGCATCCTCAGATACGCAGCAAAGGAACTGAAGCCTTTAAATTCAGCGTAGGTGGATGAGTGCCACTGCATACTGCATTGCCAGTTTTATTGCAGTCCGAGGCCATCCTGCACACAGGGAGCTTCAGCCCATCAGACATAGTGTTCCTCCAGTGGCTGCTGTTTGTGCAGCAGCATTTTAGGTTTCTTACTTGACTTGTGAGGAGATTAGGCTGCCTGTGCCTTTTTTCAGCATCTGGTTCTAGTTCGGCAGATCTCTTGATGCAAGGTGGCATCCGCCAAGAGTCATTTATTTATTTCACATGTCAGAATTAGTGAAAATACTAATTTTTCCGTGTGCAGTCTGAAATGTGATGCAGTCATTAGTGAGGGACAGCCCGTGGCTGCACTGGCCCTCAGCCTGGGGAGCCAAACCTCCAGGAGGGGCCCCAGCACAGGATTCTCCCCTTGAGGCTGCTTTATCAAAGGTAAATAATCTGAGATTTGCAAATTTCTGACCATGGTTTGTGAATATCAAATAATTTAAATGAGGTGCTCATTTTTAATCTTTTGCAGATCACTATTAATCCATGCTGTTTATGGTTCCAGACTCTAAATAGGAACAGCACTTAATCAATACACTGATTTGCTGTTTTACCTGGGAAGGAAGCAAGGATTTGCTGTCTGCGTGCTTTATGCTTAGGGATACCACCGCTGGGATCCCACAAGCCTGCATTGGAAGGTGTCTTGGGAGCTAGAGGAGCTTTGCAGTTAGGCAGATTAACAGTGATTTGCTTTCTTCAGTTTGGCAGCAGGTGTCTGTAACTGACCCTGTGCTTTGCAAGAAGATACTTCATTGAATAAATGTGCTGTTGAAGTTAATTAGCTACGTTTTATTTTGCAATTCACCTCCATGATGACATCCTTCCAGTAGTGAAAAGTGCTCAAAAAAAAGATCGTTTGTGCTCTAGCAGGTGGACTTTATGAACATGTGAAAACAACCTTTTGGAAAAGGAATATGAAGGTTTTATGTTTGATTTTGCTTTATTGGTTGGTGCTGACAATATAAATGCTATTTAAAGCTTTTGGAGATTTTGACCAAGCTGGCGAGTTTCAGGAGTCTGTCATCTCTCTTCACTTAATGATGTCTCCAGCTCTCCTAGTGCAGCCCTGAATGCATGGAAACCTCTGAACTGTGATCGAACTGTGGTCATTACAAGAGTGACCATCGGTTCATATATTACTTGTGACGATATGAAGGAAAACTGTTCTTTGGAACAACCAGTGAAGTGTGCCAGAACACTTATCTCTTATTCTCTGAAATTCTATAAAAAAATTGGGATGAAGCAATGTCAGTGACTGAAATGAAAGTGCTCATCTGTCTGCCCAGTAACATTTCTACAAAAACCCAACACATTGACTATTTATTTCATAGCTGCCAAACTGCTTGGCAAGAAGTTCAGGAGAAACACCTGCATATTCACAATGCGTTGGGCCATCTTTCTAGAGATGGAGACCTCCTCAGCTCAGGTTATTTTTCACTTTCTGCCCCAGATACTAAACACAGCATTCATTGAAATATTCAACAACACTACAAGAGACAGCAAATAAACAGCAGTAATTATAAAAACAACTGTAGCATTACAAGGATTACACTGTATATTACTTAACTCTCAGCAAAAAAAGAAAAAAATAAGTAGGTAGAAGTGCCTTCTTTTTAGATGGAGGATGTAGTACCAATCTACTGGGACAGGATAATTGATTCATTTTCTTTAAAAGTCTGAAAAGTAGTTTATACTAATAATCCTCATCAGCTGAATTGTCGAAGAGTTGCAGTATGCTTTTATCTGCAGCTAAAAATCAGATGTGCCATTTTACAGTAATGAAATCTGGATTTTATGTACGCTGCCAACAAAGGCTCTTTGATACTGCAAGCCTGAGAGATTATTCCGTGACAAAATAGCATCACATTGATGCAGGCAATGTCAAATGATAATAGATTTTAGGCCCTCTTGTATGTTTTAACTTCTTTCCTTTGTTCCAGTGGCAGGAAACACCTAGGTGAAGAAACAACTTACTGTTAGTAAGGATTCATTGAAAGTTGGGTCTTTAGGTCTTTCAGGATCCTTCAAATATTCTGGTCAGAAAACTTCCAAAATATTACTGTGGTGTCTTTTTGAAACATCACTGTTGTAGGAGGCACCTGTGCCAAAACATTTACTGTATTACTGCGAAAGCAATTGGGAAGAGAATACAGACAGAACCTGGCTGTGCTGTCAATGTTGTCAGATCAGCTTCTGTCCTCCTAACTGAGAGGCCTGTCTTCAGATGACCATTGTTCTACCCTTCTCCCCAGACAGTGGAAAGAGATGGGCAGTTCCCAGATTTGGCTGAGAGGCACTGAATCACCTTTCTGAGGTTCATATTCCACCCTAATGCTTATCTAGAGATAAGGGAGTCTAGCCATGTTAATCATCAAGAATGCAGTCGCACCTTTCTGTTTGTAGTGGGGCATTACACCTACAAAAAATCTGGACTTTCTTTTCATTTCTGTGTATAATCAGGAAGTTCTTTCTCTGCCATGGGAGGAAGATTGGCTGGGGAGACAGCACTGCATACCTGCCAAATCTATGAGGAAAATAAACTAGGCCCTATGGTGAATCTCAGCAGCTCGTTGCTGCTTCTGGGAAGTATCCTCAGTCAAAAGGGCAGCTTCCCACCACTTTGTTTTTTAATGGGGTGGCCACATCCTCCCCGTTTACCCCCCACCGCCTTCATCCCTTGCAAAACTGCTGTGACACTGCAACCCACAATTACCAGAAGCAAAGACCCATCATTATATTTCCATCAGACAGTGCAAATACTAATTTTAAAACACAGGAAGTCTTTGTGTTCTTGCCTAACTACATTCTTTAGGAAGGAAACAGACAGGCAGGGGTTAAGATCTAGGTGACTGATGCTACCATCTTGACAAACTCGGCTTCTGTACCAGTAAATTTCAAAATGCAATACGACCATATCCTCCTGCTTTTCCCAATACAGAGAGGTAATTGTGATCAACATTCAGTAAGACAAATTAAGGGTGCTTTTCCAAACAACTTGCAAATTTTGATTTGTAATTCCAGTATTAAATAAAAAAGCTCATTTATAGATCCTAGCAGGTCAGTTTCTTTGGTTGTGATTACTACCTACACATGCCATTAATGTTGAGAACCAAAATACCAACTTTGCTTGCACTTAAAGTGAATGCTTTCTCAGTGAAGTTTGACATTTATTTCTCCACTAATTTAAATTTTTTAATTATATTTTTTTTTACACAAATCTTATACAGGTCTGTCACTCATCAATATATGGCTATAATTAGCTGTTTATTTAGTCAGAATTGAAGCTTCAACCAAGCTTCAAGAAGCTTCAGACTTGCAAGTAGGGGCAGAATCTGGATTGATACGTGGTTATTACAAGATGCATAAAATTTTATAAATCATATGGTGGATGAAACATGCAAGCACTATAAACATGTGCTTCACTTTCTGTCACACAGTAGCAAGAAAGAGGATTTCCCAAAGACACTGACCTTCAAGTATTGGAGTGTTTAAGCTGAAAAAGAAAAGCATGTATTTTAAATTGGTTATTTTCTAACAAAGGAAGTGATTTTTTTTTCTTACTGGCATATTCAATAGTTGAGTTTTTTAAAATTAAAAATGCTATCCATCCTATCAGTTCATGAGATACTCAGCTCCTTAGTGCCTGTGGGTTCATGCTCCGTACCTAAGAGCTCTATAACTTGCAACAGTAATGAAAGGATAATCATTTAAGGTGACTAACCAGGGGACCAGGTGGAACAGAGTAGTCTTTCCTGAGCTTAAGTATCTGTGAATGTGTTTTTTCAAAATTTTATAATGATAGTCATGAGTCTAAACCTATTGCCTAAGCATATATGTTCTCTGAAAATCAGTGAGAGAGATTCTTTTGTGTTTTTTCAGTGATGAATTTTCTCCAAGACTAAAAGCCAGCAAGGAAAGCAATCCAGACCAGAACAATAGAGTGGCTGGAGCAGTTTATAGAGCTCTGTGATCAGTAGGTAGAATATTATTTTCCTTTGGGGTGTAGGCGTGAAGAAGGGTAAATTACTTTGTTTTTCCATTGTGATAAACTTTCGGGAAGACCTGGGCTGCTGGAACTTCTTTTTTCACAGTCACTTTTTGGGATTTACAGTAAATTTAGCAATCAGGAAGTGGAGTCATCCTTCCTGACTTATGATGAAGTGCAAATATCAGCTCTTTATTCTCCTGAAGGCTGTATGACTTGAGAATTGCTATGAATGTTGGCTTCTCACACCAAAAAGAATAAACAGAGTGTTTTCAACTGGAAGGCCGCAAGGTTCACAAGATGCTTGAGCTCGATACAGAGTAAAAACTGTTGCAGTCATTTTTGCACAACTGTATGCCTCACATGGTCTCTTAATACTTTGAATGCAAATAGATTTTATCAACTGTGAGTAGCATGATGATATTTATTTTTCTCTTATTAGCCTAGACACTATAATGAGTAGTGCTTTTAGTTATATGCTAGTTCATTTTTTTGTTTCAAATAAAGTTGCAAACTTGAAGAAAATGGAGAAGACTTGATATGAAGATTTGGTATCTGTGCAGGGTATGAGAGAGTCATAGACAACTCTGATGTTACCAGTATGAAACAGCCATCAAAAATTTCTCTTACGTGACAGTACTTAAATAGTTCCTAATGTTTCTAACAAGAAATACAGGCAGTATGGCTGATAAGATCTGCTAGATAAATGTTGAGTTCTTAATGGTTAATAGTGTACAATCTACTTAAGCTCAGAACCTGTGCTCCCTACTTAAGATCAAAACCCGTGGCAACCAAACCCCTTCTAAGAGAAGGAAATACACAGCTCCCTTTAGTAGAGGTAGAAAAGTTCAGTTGTAACTTGATCACTGTGTAAATGTCTGGCATTTCCCTCTATTCAAGGAAAATTGTATGGTACGCATTTACTCTCAAGGCAATACTTCAAGAAGCCTGCGTAAGCCAAGGAGTGTACATTCATGTCAAATATTTCACCCGTAATTCTTATTTTTTCATCCTGAAGCTTGTTTCAGAGTAACACAAAGTGGATATGTGCGGGTGTGGAAGGCTTTCCTAGCTGAGACCCACATGTCTGGAATTCTCTCTCTATAGTCATCAACTGGCCAAGTAAATATGCTGTGTGGGATCCTTCACAGAAAAACTCAAGATCTCTTCCTTTTCTTTTTATCTATATTTCTTTTTATTCTATAATTGTTTTGTGTGCTTTTGATGTAAGTGAAAAAGGGGACACTGTTTTGTGTTCAGAATGTCTTTCAGGTGCTAATGTGAGGACCCCTAACAGTTATTTTTATCTTATGCAGTTCAATTAGTTGTTGATGAGATTCTAGATAGTTGTTACTAAGGAAAAAGGCGTTTTCCAAGAAAGGTTGCAGTTAACTATTCGAAGGAAACTGCAACAGTCTCAACCTTCACTAAGTTTTGAATTGCCATTGCTGTAACTGTGTTTCATTCTGGTCTCATGAAGACATCTTGAGAGTGTCGGTTGGCCACGTGTTGTTCTCCGCTTCTGCTGATGTAAACCTGGGCCACAGTTGCTGAAGTCACTGTATGTTTGTGCAGTCTGTGCTGTTTAGATTCTGTTTCTAAACCCTGTCTCCCATATATTTGCTTTGAAGATGAATACAATGAGAATGAAACCTTATTCTTCAAATGTTTTCCAGTCTGTTGTGTGAATGATATCAAGAATTGGGGTTCAACTACTGACATGGGGCTGGTTGCTTTTCCTCTTGTGATTAAGTGGCAAGGTGAGTTTGTATTGCCAGAAGCATAGCTGCAACACAGGGAATGGACTGAGGCAGACTAAGAGTTTTGTTTTGCAGACAGGCCAGACTTATTTTTGGTTGCTTTGGCTTGGTCATGTTTCAGAAACCTCATTCCATAAGGGTTTTTCCTGTCTTCAAAACCTCAGTTGTTTTAACAATAACAATAACAAATTATAAATGTCTCAATTTGTAAGAGAACTAACTTGATCAAATTGAAAGGCTCATGTTACCCAAGACACAGAGAACAGAGTACTTGAGTGCTCTGCAAACAAGCTCCAGAAACACAGCTCTTGGGCCCTGTGGAGATTTCTGGACAGCAGAGTACTTGTGGGTACAGAATTTCACAAAATTGCTGTCTTTAATGGTAATGTGGAAGTGGGATTGACTTTAGGCTAGTTTCTAGGCTGCTGGTTTTGGTTTCCTTGCAGATGGATAGGTAGCTTGAATCCAAACCTAACATTTCACCTGGCACAGCAGAAATGCTGAAGAGTAGACTGTACCACCATTTATAGTTTGCTTCCACAACTCGTCCACAATTAATTCTGTAGTTCTCTAGTTTCTTTCTTGCCTATTATTATCTGGCTGGTCCCTATCAGAACTTGAGTTATGTGGCATAAGGTGACTTAAATCCTCAACAGCTGATTTTCTCTTTACATTAGCCTGCAGTGAAACTGTATTTGCCTACAGGGCAGGAAGAGGAGATGTTACAGACCCTGATCTGCTGACTTGAGGCATGTGATTAATATTCCTTAATGAACAGAACCCTTCCAGTGGCTTACAAATTAAGACTTAAAACCTATCAATCTGATATTCCTTTCTAATGAAAAAAATTGAAATTCTTTGATTTTGCATATATTTGTTGTAGGAATGACAACTACAACGAAGTAGTTTGTAGGGAAGGGAGACAAAGTATATTTCATATTAGAAGAATAATTTTAAAAATGCAGCAAGAGCTACGTAATTCTGGAGCTCTGTTTTAATTATATTTTACTGTCTAATTAATCAGAAAATGTGTAATTTTATTGAAAATATAAAGTAAATCTGGATGTTCATATATAGTAATGTCACTGGATTTTACAGGGAGCATGTTATGCTGTTGGATTTATTCCTCTGAACACAACCAAACAGCTCATGCTGAGTAAGACTGGGGCTGCCATTCAAACAGCAGTGGTAAGACTGTGGGACTGGAATCTCCTGCACGAAGGGAAAATTTTAAGACTAATACACATAAAGTCTGTGGAAACATAATACACTGAGCTCTTTGTGCTTTAGAAACATGCAGTTGTTTTTTGTTTTTTTTTTAGAATTTCGTTGTGTTGCATTTGCAACTGTACTAAAGAATTTATATGAACTCTATCTTAAAGAAGTGCACCAAAATATTGGGTAGGGAAAGTTGTTCAGGGTCTGGGAAAAGTTTTTTCTTGTGATTCCACAGGGATGGGGTGTGCATTTGGCTGTGGTAGCAACCTCAGAGTTCTCAAAGCTGGAGATACCTGTCAAAAGGGAACTCATTACTTACTTGAAGGAGAGACTGAGATAATTGAATCTAGAGCTTTCCTACATAAAGTTCCTCCCTGTCATCTTTTCTGGGCCAGACTTTCATCCTTTGGAAAGGTATTAATGCAGAGCATGATTGTGGTAACTGAGCTCCTTCTGTGATGTATCCTGGCCATAGGCCTGATTCTGAGGAGTGCCCCTCTGCTTGGTCTGATGGCGCCAGTTCTGTAAAGGAGAAATGACAGGGTCCTGCTCCTCCGAGAATCCCCATCTGGGGCAAGCACTGACAGGAAAAGTTAAGACAGCTTAGCATGCTTTTAAAACTGTCTGAATATGCAGTGCTTTATATTTAATCAAATTGAGCTCCATGAATTAAAGGAGAATTTTATCAGTAAAAGAAATCTTGAGCCTGTGATATGACAAAGTGAAAGCATCCAGCATTATCTATTATTTGTAATTTTTGTTTCCTCTGACCCTTGTAGTTTTTTGTGTGAAAGTGAGTTAAACTGTTTGAAACATTACTGTAAGTGAAGTCATTGGGATAGGAATAGAGGTATGGGGACTGTTCAGACAGTCTTTTTCCATTCCTGTGTACAATTCTGGTTTGGGTCCTTGATTTTGTGCCTCGATGCAGTCTTTAATTAGATTATCACATCCTATTTTTCGTTACGAGGTGAGATTTAGGATCAGTCCTCCCAAGGCTGCTATGATCCCAAAGTGGTTAAATACTGTTGTGTCTGAGGCAGTAATGAAAACTCCATGTATTTATCCTGCACTGTTGACTGAATCACATATTCTGTTCATATACATTGATACATAAAGTCTACTTTTAACACAGAAAAACACCAGTGAGTCACAAAATAAAAATAAAAATCTCTTTTGGGGGGATAGGGGGATATTTGGGACTTTGCAATGTCCTGTCCTTACGCTTCCATGGGCCTGAGTGAGGAGCTGGCATGGTGGGATGAGGGGAGGCAGCCATGTCTCGCGGTGGCCATTAACAGACAGGAGGGTCTTGGGCGTACAGAGAGATGTTGAATTGCATCTAGGCAATTCAGGGCTCATGGGAAGCTGTGGCATGGTGGTCTGAGATTCTCTTATTCCCATTCCCTTCATAATGCTAGATCCCGTTTACAGCAGAGTGTGCCACAGCTGGTGGCAGGATCCTTGTGAACATTTCTGTTGTGTACTTTGAACAGTTTCTGTTCCACAAACATTAATTCTCACAGATACTCATATGCACCGTGCAAGGGGCATTGCCCTAACTTTAAAGGTGATAATCACAGAGAAATTAAAGTCAAAGCTCTTTGGTAACTTGGAGTACTTGGTCTGAGATGCCTAAAACTTGAATGCTAAAAAGCCCATATATACTATACTATATGGCATGTTTAAAGCATGACTCCCTCTCTACAGCTTCATTTGTAGCTCTATATGCTAAGCCTTTTTAAGCCAGACTGAAGGGTCTCCTGTGAGTGCCTGGAATTAACACTTTGACATTTCTTTCTTGGATGAATGCCCCACATCTCATGGGGGCTGTGTCAGAGACAGGCACATCATTTCATTTTCCAGCACCAGTATTCGGTTGCCTGAAGCAAGAACACTCAACCTGAGCGTGATTTTCCCTGCAACCGCACCTCCTGACTGCTCATCATTCATATTTCCAGGGAACAAGTAGAATCACTAGATATGTCTGTGAAAGGTTCATTGTACATAGTACAGATAAAATCTTTGGGAAATAGAAGTTTTACAGTTAAGTGGCCTGCTCTGAAAGCAAAGATTGTGACTAGTACAAAGGCTTGTATTCTGTCTGGGTTGTGAAAGGTGCATTCCTTTTACTCCTGTGACTATAGTCCCGTCCTGTCAGACCTGAAAACTTGCTGGAAAGCACCAAATTGGTTTTTCAAAAAGGAATAGTTTCCTTTTTATTGTTAAACCAGGAAGAAAGACCCATCCTGCTTCTTAGAAATTACAGAATTAATTCTTATTCAATCTAAACTGCAAAAGTATGCAGGTTGAGCAATAACCCAGTATGGAAGATGTAGCTTAAGTCTTTTGGCAACTGAGGAAAGAGGAGAGGTGTTGGGTAAGTTACTAGCTACACAGCGTGGCTATTTGCCTTACAGTACCAGACAAAACTCGTTTCTGTTTAGGATCAAGAAAATGGTGGAGTCAAGCCAAGAACATCAAAGGATATTTCTCAAACTGCAGCAGCAGCACTATGAAAAAACAGAATTAAGTGATAGCAAAACAGAAAGAGGCAGAAAACTTACAGGGATCAAAACAGAGTCTGAAGGAGAGCTCTGGGTTTACACTGGGCATAGGCTGGATTCAGAAGTTTGTCCTAAAGATGTGCTTCTTGTAGTAGAATTACTTTAAGTTCCTTTGGCAACATGGTGAAAAAAACATCAGTGTCTTGATGTTTAGAGGCATATGGTCCTTTGTTTTCAGATAGTTTTGTGGAAGAAGTCTCAGTCTAAGTTTACTCTAGGTCTAGAAAGTGATTTGACACTGATCAGTAGTGGTGTTTTTTCTTCTACTCCTGGTTCTTGCCCAAATCAAACATTTCTTATTTGACAGATTACACAAGAAACAGAAGATGATTCTCTCCTTCATTGGTAAACAGAAGCCTTGTTTCTCTCACTCAACATGCTCTTCTCTACCCCTGTTTTTCTTGCAGTATTTAAGTAATTGGTAATTATGTTGCCCTTGTGCCCCTTACCTCCCAAGATTCTTACTGCTGTGGTCAGGTCTTTCCTGCCTCCTTTTGGAAAACAGGACTGTGACTTCATCATGTTGTGTAATAAAGTTTAAATTAGTGCTGGAAAAGATTGTACAAAAAAACATTTTTTATTTCTGTAATAAGCTTCATAACCTGAGGGTAAAAAGAAATAGAGGTCATTGATCTAAAAAGCAGAATATTTGCAAAAACACCTACATAACTGCTTTAAAATAATGAAGTACCTTTACCTTAAAATTAATAGTTTGGTATGTTAACTGGCTGCAGACAGCATTTTGTTGGGACAAATTATTGTTCGTTATCTTGCAGTGTAGTCAAAAGTATGTTGTGAACAGAACTATGTTTGCATACTTCATCTTGATAGAAGTTTTTGGTGGGTTGGTTCCTCCAAAAAAAGGAAGGCCTTTTTTTTTTCAGTTATTGTGAATAATAAATTGCATTTGTCCAGCTCTCATGCAAGTGTTGGAAAGCACTTTCTTAATTTCTCCAACAAGGCCATAAACTCCCTAAACAGGTAGGCATTACAGTCTGCTCGTAGGAAAGGGTAAAACGATTCAAGAAGTTTGAAATACTTTCATCACAAGTCAGTCCACTTCTTGTATGTAACCTGAAATGTTATATAATATAATTATAGCTCCAAATTTATAAATAAATTCTCCTTATTTTAGGTTTAAACTAGTTTTCAGATTTACATCCCTTACATAAAACTCTCATACTGACGTTTTGTACAAGCCAAGGTTTTTGACAATTGTACAACAGTGATTGGTGGTCTAACATATTATGAGAATTTTATTTTTGGTTATAACAAATGATCCTCGAAGTAGTGTTGAAGTAACTCTTTGTTCAGTGCTTTGTAAGAAATGGTTAAATAATTCTCC
The DNA here is from genome assembly GCA_013400055.1 of Nycticryphes semicollaris. NCBI lineage: Eukaryota > Metazoa > Chordata > Aves > Charadriiformes > Rostratulidae > Nycticryphes > Nycticryphes semicollaris. The sequence goes on from VXBJ01000397.1 coordinate 434,176, forward strand.
TTTAGAGTGAGAAAACTATTATATGCATATGACTTTATTTATTTCCATTCTCGTGATGCTATCCTCTTTACTCGTGAGTGAGACATCTCTTCCTAATTTTTTGTGCATTTTTACAACAACAGAAGTGAAAAGCAGCTACTACCATAGCTTCATCTAAAACCAGCTGCATACCTATTACTTTTCTTCAACTTCTCCAAATTAAGTTAAATTCTGGACAATTCTCATCTGTTGGCTTTCTTTTCCAGTGGAGGGGTTAGTAAAAGAAACTGTTTTGATCCTTGCGCAGGGCAGAAGGATCTAATCCCAGGACTGGGTCAGCCAATGATGTGCCAGGCAATCTATAGCAAGTTATCTTTATTGCACTGTAGTAAGTGGTCTTTGACTAAACCGGGGTTTGGGCATTGAACTCAACATAAACAAGTGCGTCTTTCAGTGTCATGAGCTTCTAAAGTTCATTTTAGTTAGTATTTCAGATGGTTGCTCTCTTCAAAAAATTAAGCAAAATTTGTCTAATGTGCATGAAGATGAGACACATAATGAATCGGAGGAATGTTAAACTTGACAATATTCTCTCTAGGCATGGGAAGGAAACAGGTGAGACAATGGAAATGTGCAGTCAAAGGCCTCTCAATCCTTGTTTTTTCTCTCCCAAAAGAGAGTATTCTGGCAGGAAATAAACTTTTGATTCCCTTTCTAAAAGTAGGCTTTGCACCTACTGATTATTCCAGGTTGTACAGATGGACTCTGTCAAGATCAGGGCTGCTGCCTAAGGGATGGGGAGCTGGAAGCCAAGGGTGATCCTTGGACTAGCAGGACAGGGGGTTCACTGGGCAGGGCCTATACTCCAGTACCCACATCAGCCAAGCAGGACAGATTTGAAGATGGTGACTATATCCTCCCAAGAGCTCAGATCATGAGATAGTATCATGGCCGTGAAGCAGATTGAAGGACAAGTCAATCCATAGGTCAATTTTAGGATTAAGTCCAGTGCAAGATCATAGCAATAAAGTTAGGCTGACATCAAGCCAGGAAGCTGGTTTATGGGTCAGGGTCTAGATTATGTAGCTTTGATGTCCAGATATAGAAACCTCTACCATAGCCCAGGCAAAGAGCAAAGACCCAGGGCTGAGCTTGAATAGAACTCCTGGGTCCAACGGGGTGGGAGCAATCTCAGGTGAGGCTGGTCACAGCTATTTCAGGTGTATTAGTGCACTCAAAGCCCTGATAGACTGAGGCTAATCAGTAATATGCTTCCTTTGTTATCCTGGGTGCCATCAGTATATGAAAATAGCATAGATAAGACCTTCTTTTAATATACTGAAATCTTTAAAAAGCCCCTCTTCTCCAAAGCCAAGTAAACTCCTCATTTTAGATATCTTTGTGGTGCATTGTCATTAGTCTCCTTTCACCATGCTGCTAACACAGTCCTGAAACATCACGAGTAGAAAAAGCAGATACAGATAAGGTATTTCACTATTAGCGGAAGATGACTTGTGAAAGCTAAATTTCACAGTCTTCAGAACATCAGCAGAGCAAAGACTATACTTTTTATTTAGTTTGGATCTCCTTGTTTCTTAAGAATCCCTTAAAATTCACGAGGGAGGTGTGTGTGGAGAGGACGAAGTAGAATTGCTGTTATCTTGCAGAGGGCTAGTGGGAGGAAGGAGAGGAAGAGTGAAAATATCCTGGCAAGACTGAAGGGGAGAGTGTTTTATACTCTAGAGCAATGAGTGGCCCTGAACTGCTGATGAAATATGTCACAGAGGTAAGGAGAGAAACTCCTGTTTCTCTTGATAATGAGCTTCAGGTTGAGTGAGCAGCTGAGGTGGGAAAAACCTGGGCTTATTGGTGTATAAAGTCTCTCCATGAGGTAAAGGTGTCTTCTGCAAACAGGTTCACATTTCTGTAGATGTGGACTAAGCAGCTCTATGGATGTTTTTGTGCTTGAAATTGAAGCTTTATATGAAACCCCATGTGACATTTTCTTATATTTTGCTGGCTGGCCTGCTTATCTTTGTGTGGTAATAGCTGTACAATGAGTTTAAAATAACATTGGTGTTTGACCTACTTCAATTTACACTCTACCTTTAGAATGCTGTACAGTCATGAACCTGATAGAGACCTGTAAGTAAGCACCTGGTGGAGAAATAGTGTAAAAAAGAAGTGTGGAATTGGAAAAAGGGGGTTGCAAGAGGCACTGAGAAGCTCCTGGGGAAGAGAAACAAATCTTAACAATTTGTTAGGTGTTAGGTTTCTGATTCAATGAGATGCTTCAGTGCATATGGTAGTTTATGTCCTTGAGGTTAACAGTGAGCCGACACAAGTGTCTGAATTCTTTAACAAATGAAAGCCAAAATGGTCTCTTTCCTATGCTGCTAAGCGTTAAAATACAGTGATTCTTGGTTTTTTTTTTTTAATCCATGAAGTTTTGCTGGTTTATTACTTGTAGCGAGTTGACTCTCTAGTTGGATGAGTACCTGACTTGGTAATGAGTTGCAAAGCATATTGTGTTCATTTCTTTCCAACTGCTTGGTTTTTTTCTCCTTTATATTGTGAAATTCTCAAAAGCATAATTGTCAAAAGCAGGGATGCATGCTGGGAACACGGATTGCCAATCGTGAAACTCTCTTTAAAGCCTTATAAGATTGCCATTTATCCTCTGAACAGAAATTTACTCTGTTCCTTTCTTAACTGGGCTGTCCAAGGTCCCCATGATACTTGTTTAGCACATAACAGCTATATTCTGTCACCTTGGGTACTTTAAAAGTGATGCCAGCTGTCTCATTACAGTTTTCTACAAGGAGCTGGAAAGTTGCCGTCCAGAAATAGTACTTTAATTAGCCTGTTATCCTGCACTATCACCAATGACTAACTGTCTGGAACTCCTTCCCTGGAAAATACTGTTCCGTTGACATCAAAAGACCCGCACCATAAGGGTAGTAGTACTCATGGTGATCTCTGTCCTCCTGACTTCACCCTAGCAGTTTCCAGAACTCCCTCAACTTGATGGAAAAGTAATGGAAAAAACCTGCAGTGTAAAACACTTACTGTGCAGGACAACCTCCCCGATCCTGTGACTCCCACACAATGCAATGCAGTGTGCCGTGGCATTGATGGCACAGAGCTTAATGGCAGCTTGTGTCTAAATGTTTTACTGCCTTTTGTCCTGGGCTGGTCCGACTGGGTGCTCCTTCTCCAGAACAGAGCCCTGCTCCCAATGATGTCCTGTTTCTCATGCTACTCTCTTTCTCTGTTTTGCGTTTTAATCTATGCCACGTTCCTTTGTTCCTCTTGGGCCTGGGCATCTGGCCCTGCACATCAGGTGGGTTTAACAGAGAGATAAAGTAACTTCTTGTGTGTTGTTGGGAACGAACAGTTTCGGAGTGTGAGGTTTCAGTTTGGCAAATAGTTTCGGCAGAGGAAGGAAGTCAAGTACTTAATGTTCTCAGATCTGTTCTGCTGAAAAGCAATGATAGTTTTTGTTTGAAATGTCACGATAAAACTCTTGAAACTAGAAAAATTATTTCACTCTGAAAAACACATACGTAGGATGAGAAGTCAATAAAAAGTGGTAATCTTTACATTGGCCTATTTTTAATCTCTGTTACTTGTTTTGAAAATGCTGTTTAAAATCTTTCTGCTTGGCATTCTGAAAGCGTAGTCATATTTTCTAAATCCCCATCATACTATGTACTGCAGAGTTTTCCACTTCATTGCAAACAGTATAATTGTAGTTGGAAATGGCAGAGGTGCTCTCTTCAAATGGCCTTTGGTTTTTCTTCCTTATTCAACATTCAGTTGAGTGAATCTCTTTGTTGTTTTTTAAGCTTCTTGAACAGCTTTACATGTTTAAAAAGTGATTTATACATAAATGCTGTTTTCTGCTCAATAAACTCCTTCTTCCCTCCTCTGAACTATTGTGTTAAATTTAATTTAAAATAAGTAAAGCTGTCTGTGTTCCAGTCACACTGCTGGACTGTGAAGTGAGTGCATGTGGAAGTAGTCTAGCAAGAAGCCATGGAACACAAAAATATCTTTTTTTTTTACACGTTTAATGCATGTTGTTTGAGTTTGAATGAAGGACTAGAACCTTACAAATGTCTTAGTTAAAGCCTTCATTCTGACTCTATATTGGTAGTTTGGAAATGTTGGTCAACAGCCGCTTACTATTGCGAGTTAAATAACTCACTTTGGGATTTTCTGTTTGTAAAAACTCTTTCCATGTTAGGAGGCAATCCATTTTATAGCTCTCTAGCTGTCTCATTGTAGTGTTTTACCATGTGACTGCAACCTTTTAAACTGTCATTCACTAAAGCGAAATGGGCATCATGAAATATAGTAAATCCCAGATGTGCATGTTGCTGACTGCTTTGTGTTGAAGCATTGTCCTAGCAAGTGAACTAGCAGTTTTACCTTCAAGAATGAAAACTCTGAAAACCCTGACTTTGATGCCTGTGATTGATAGGCATGATAGAGTCAGACAGTGCATAACCCCTGTGCATGTGCCAATGCGTGGTCGTGCATGAGCTTTTTTTTTCTTTGGCTGTGGTGTTAAGAGAAAAATTGGCATTTGGAATCAACAACACTTTTCTTTTGTGGGGTTTCTGTGTAAATATATATAACGGCATCTCTAAGAAGGTACATCTCTGAGGGTTATGAAAGGAAGTAGCCTGCAAATCATGTGCTTTTTGAAGACTTTCTTTTTCTTGAAATTCTTAGTGTGGCATTTATTCTAGGTAAGTAAGTGATGATCCCTTCAATTGCTGTCACAGTGAAGAAACTGGAATCTGCAGAAACAGTAATTAGCACATTCACAAATTACATTTATCAACAGTACAGCCCAAAGAAAAGCCAATTTAATTGCAGTAGATGTCCAGTTTGGAATTACAAACTACAGAAGTTTGGCTCAAAATGATAGATAGCTTCTTGCAGAATAAATCTCTCTGATTCATTTTAGATATTTCATGTTTTTATTTTTGGAGAGAGAGAAACCGGTTTTTACTCTGCCAAACTTTATCACACTGAACAAGACATGGGTTTCTACAACAGCTGACTCACAGATGATGATGTATTGGACTGGGATTTCAAGTGTGGTAATCTGACTTTTTTCCTGCACTTGGATCCAGCTGATCATGCCTTAAACGAGAGTACAGAATTACCCACTTAGTACTATCTGCTTGATAGCATCAGTGGTTTATTTTGCCTCCCCATCAATCCCTTTACACTAAAGAAGGTAAATTCAGGTTTGAGGTTGCTTTAACCACATAGACTGATACTACTGGTTAAACTGAAAACTACTAGCAGCCATTTTGACAAGAAAAGCAAACCTTTGATAAATTGATTTAAATAGCAGTGTAGGAACCATGAAGCTGTGTCCTGCAGTCTCAGCACAGAGTGATGAGCACTTAATTGCCTGAGTAGCTGCTTTGTAGTCTGCAGCTGTTCAAATCTGTGTAACCTCTACCTGAGCTATGCATCAATGCCTCTGCTCCATACCTGTGCTCTGCCTATTGCTCCCAAATACTTAACTGTGGGTCTGTCTGCTCAGCGCAAGCACAGCTGACCAGCGCAGCAGCCTGTAATTCAGTTCTGATTTGAGATTTCTCAAATTGAGCATTCATGGGGCAAATTGATGCAACTAAAGTCCCCCTCCATCTGTTACCTTGGTGCCACTGTCCTGACAGAGCTGATTGATTGCGGGATTATGCTCTGGTTAGGTGAGTGGCAATTGAGCTGACAAAGCAGTGGTTTACCCCCGCTGACAGGGAGGCTTATTAGTCAAAATCGTAATGAGCTCCACTGAAGGAAGAGGATGGCAGTAAATCACAATTTCTTTTGCTGAACTTTTCTGTCCAGAAGTCATCTGAATACTAAATCCACGCATAAAAGAAAATAGGTTCTTTGTGTTAGAGACACATTTCAGATCACCTTTACTGTGAGGGTGCTTTTCAGCGTCACTAGAGGGACAAAGATGTTGGTAATCTTTGCCTTTTTTTCCAGGGGATTGCAACCTAATTGCATAAAAACTTTTCTATTTTTGTGGAAATAGTGTATTCCAGGGCCCTATTTTTGTAATGTAGTGGCCCTATGATATTGTTTATGATAGTGATGTGTATTCTGTCAGTTTGGAGTCATGTTGGGAGGCTCGTGTTGCAATTAACACTTGGAAAACAAGAGAAGAAAATATCAGTATTTGTGACTATAACCAGAAGTCTCTGAGTTTACCTACTTTAGGATGCATGCCTCTTCTCTGTACTTACTTCCAGCCTAAAAATGAACTTGAAATCCTTGCAGGTGGGCTTTAGTGCGATCTGAACCTGTAAAGACCCTCCATTTGCCTAGGAAGACCAGATAAGGCCTTATCTATGACTTTAAGTGTATTTAGAAATGCAAAACATGAGTTTCATAGTGCAAGTGTTCTTTTTTCCCCTCCATGCTAGCTGCAACAGCGGCGCTTAGGAGAATCTCTAGGCAAGCTAAATGCTGGACATTTTCTAGCAACGCTCCATCTATGCAAAACAAAAAATAGAAAGGATCAAAATGTCAAAAATACGAGGTTGAACCTGCATGTTTTTCAGAGCCTCTTTTGGTAGCTGGAATGAAACAGTAATATTCAATACAATTTACTAAGGCTGGATTCCAATTTGGAAGATTGTAGGAAAAATGAGGAGTCAAATGTAAATCCTTTTCAGTCCCTGGAGTTAAGTATGCAGGACAGTAGGAACCAACCCACTCTCCCTGAGATTTCTAATTAGAGCAACTTGTTATAGAATCAGTGCTGGTTCTTCAGTAAGACCCTTATGTTGTGCTTGTTGGTCAAGGCAGCAGAGTAACTTTGTCAGCTCACGGCATGTGGGCAGGTACCATTCAGAGAGGATTTTCTCACCTGTCTAGCAGGTTTGAGGATGTATGCTGAGGAATGAGGTTGTTCGTGCTTTGAGCTTAATGACTTACATTCAGGTAAGGAGAAATATAAGCCAGCATCTCCTTGCTTTTCACTTCTTCAAGAGCTAGTCATGAATCTAATATTCCTTGAACTAAAGGGGAAAAAAACACCTTGAAAAACCTAATAAAAATAGCTCCATGAATGCTACTTCTGAAGAGAGAAGGAGAGAAAACAGACAGATGCACTTTGTTGACCCTTCATTTTCTTCCCCCACATTCTCCTCCCACAACAGCTTAGATCATTAAGCTCCTGTATAATTAAAACTTAGTCCAAGTCACACTAATTCTGTTTACTGGCCACAGTGTAGGATATAAATACCTAATCACTTCCTTACGCAGAGGCTGCTTCCTGCTGGTGGTTTGCAGTTGCAGAGGACTTGGTCCCTCAGCAAGCTCCCTGTACAGCTGCTCGCCCTGTGTGAAGGAGCCTTTCTCCAAAGTGGTCCCCTACCACAGTGCATTTATTTCCACAGATTCTTCCTCCTGTTTTTCAAAGGGAATGATGTCACGTTCTATAAACAAACAGCATAGAAAGGCTATTGTCAATGCACATAATAACTGGAATTAAATTCACAGAATGAAATTAAAAGGGGAAGAAGAGACTTTTGAGGTTTTTCCAAGGGACAGCTCTTCTAATGGGCAGATGAAGCCACAGCACTGAAAGGCCTCACAGACAGAATAGATCCTGAGTGTAAATCCACTGAAGTCATAGCAAAGGTTACTTGATGGCAATGTAATTAATACAGTGTTCTCTCCTCAACATGGAATGCCAAATGTCCATTAGTAATCTTCAGAGCATGCAGAAATTAAGCAAAGTGTTGCCTGCAGTAAGATTTCATGGGTGTGCTGGTTCCATCCAACACCCTTCTCCCTATAGGAAGGAATAACTGTGGGAGGGAAAGTGAAGAAGGGAGAGAACCTTCATAATTCACATCATCATGGTCTTGTGAAGTTGTCACGGGCAGCGAGCTTGGATAAGTAGCTACTCTTGAGCTCCAGTAGGATTGACATGGCTCTGACTCTGGAGTTGTACAGTTGTAAAACATCCTTTGAGACTGCATGGAGGAAGTCTCAAAATTAAGTCAAGGGTTTCCTTGGGACACTGAACACCCAGAGCTGATATTCTTGCCTGCCTTGGGCTCAGCAACTCCAAGAAGATAGTCCATGAACTCCTGTTTCCTCTGTGCAAGAGGAAGGGGCAGAATCACAAACCAAGTGAACCTAAACAGATTCACTGCAGTCACAGCCCTTCACCTTCACTGGCACTTTCAGGATTACCCACTGTCTTACTCAGTATTTAAATTATTTCTGTCTCTTCTCTCACCTTATTTATGAAAGCTAAGTGCTGCTATAATGAAATAACGTTGGACTGTATTTCTGCTGATGTTTTACCTGTGCAACTGGGTGAAAAGCCTTGGGGTGAAAGATACTAGTTACAAGAACAAAGGCTTTAAAGCTCTTTAATAAAAATTTCCATGTGGTAGTCACCTACCTAGTGTCTAAGCTGTACTCAAATAGTGACACAAAATATATCAGTCCTGTCAAGATGTACAGAGGCTTGCTGTGCTTTGGTGTTTGAAGAGAGTCTGCTTTCATTGGAAGTGTTTTTAATATTTCTCTAAGCTATGTGGGGATGAAGGCTAATAATTGTACATTTAGTCTGTGGCATTTGATAGGTACTGATGTTCCAGATGATTCTTTTGTAGAAGCATAGGCTTCTTCTAGTTTCGGTTACATGGGTAATAACAAAAGTAACTTTAAAGTGGTAGCCATATTAATAATACCTTGAAAATTATAAAAAGCTCTCTGGGATACAAGCTAGAGACAGGTCTGTTTAAACTAAACCTGTGTGAAGCAGCAGCAATTTAACAGATGTGAGTTTAAAACACATCTATTTTGGCTTTACTCATTCTCTGCAAGAGATTCATACTAGCCTAAAAGTTCCTCTGCATTTAATTTCTGGCTAATGTTATTTTGGTGTAGAATTAATGATTGAAACAGTTTTATTTTAATCTGGACCACTTAGTGAGAATTGACTTTGTCTTGTTCTCCTGCCTTCTGTGCCATTGCATGTCTCCTTACATTTCTACAGAGTGTTCATCACCTTCCACAAAGCCACCTAACATCTGTCATGTTTTTTTCTCCCATCTTGTTGAGGTGGAAAGTCAGTGGATTGCCCTGTGGGCGAGAGTTTTTTTCATTTATTTTTAATTATTGCATGCAGTTTTCTAGAATAGACAAAGCAAAGAAGTGGGGATGAAGTTTGTGTCAGATATTTATTTAATGGACTCTATGTGAGACTTTTTGTCGCCTACACACTAGTGCTTCTTCCTCCCTGGCCCCCTCCTTCTTCTCCCTAAGAGACATCCACAAAGTCAGAAAGGAAGAGTGACCTACTCCAGCTGTCAGCCAGAAGTTGCAGATGGTCTTCTAAAATAAGGCTGCTGAGCTGTGATGTGACTACTATTTTACCTACCTCAGCTTTGGTTTCAACCAGCCTTCTGTCATCTTGTAATTGTTTTTCTCCAAATACTGAATCATTGGGTGTAGTAGTAACTCTCTGTCAACAAAGAGCTGTGTGTCATCTGAGTATTCCTAGTAAGTATGTGCTATCTGGCCAATTTATCTAAGTGTTTAGCATTGGAAAATGCATGTTCTCAGGGTGCAGTGAATCTAAGACAGAGATACATTTCATCATCAAAATGAAGAGTTCGGGCCATTCCAGTACTTTACTATAGTTCTGCTCAGTAGAGTAAGATGATGCAGAGTAGACCAGAAGACAGAAAAATGTGCTCTGGTCTTTATCCACCAAGGAGACTCTGAGAAAGATGGTGAGACTTCCACACAGATTCCATTTTATATTTTTAGTGTAAAAAAGGCTTGCTTATATATTAAATAAATATTAGAATTTCCAAAATTTTATGTACAAAATCCACACTTTGGAAGCCAAATGCTTGATTCAGCCTTAGGCATGGTGCCACAACTGTTATCTCCATATTTAACCATTGCACAACAGCTGTCTGTGTAATGACAGTAATTATCCGTCTTGGTTTTCTTCCTTCTCATTTCAGAACTTTCAGGTTCTGCATTTAGTTGTCTTAATGTGTTATTTAGTGGAAATTAAAGTAAAAATGGTTCTATATGAATAACATAAATTTTGGAGCTGCAAAGAATGGTAAAGGAAGAGTGAGAAGTTATTTTCTAAGTATTTTGTAAATATTTGCACTTTCATTATATTAAAGACACCTTGCCCAACTCCTAAAAAGTGCAACAAATGCTGTTTTGAGTCATTAACACCATAACAGATTCAGTGTAAAACTCAGAAACTCAGAGAGATTTCTAGAGATGATGTGTTGGTTTTGAGGGCTTAAAATAAAGTAAAATCCCTCTCCATCCTTTTTTTTAGCTTCTGTCGTAATTTAGAGTACCCTACACGTGTAATACTGGTTGCAAATGGGGACATGCTTGTAGAGCTAGTTTTTAGAAAGGTGTTTTTTTAAAAACTATACTTCATATTGAAATAAGGAATTATTTCTGAAGATGAAAAAGTCAACTCAAGCCAAATGTTTTTCCTGGAGTCTTAGCACAGGGGACATTTCTTTGGGTGTCATTGTGTATAAATCTGGGATTTGTATGCTGCAATGGGTATACAGAAGTCACTGTAAGTTATGCGTCTGCAAACTGCACAGGTATTTCGTCCTCGCTACTTACCCAGTTCTTGTAAGTGCTGCAAGCACAATTATGATATGATGCAAAGCCCCTGACAGTCATTGCAATATTCTTTACACCATCTTCCTTGCCACATCTAGATGATTTACTTTACAGGTCAACCTATAGCTCTTGGCTAACTTCCAAACTCAGTATTATCTAATCTACAAATTGCTGCTGTTCTAACAGTTAAGTCAACAAACAGAAAACAAAAAACAAACAAACCAACAAAAACAACCCCCCAAAAAGCACTTAAATGAGCAAGGGAAAAAATTTGTCTAGTTGAATGAATAATTGAAGATGGAGTTTGGTCTAGAGAGACCTATTTGAATCTGGGGAATAGAGACCAGAAGAAGAAATGGCAGCTGCATAAATAATTGATAAAGTCTCAGCAGCAGTTCCTTTTGTTGCTTACATTGAGGGCAATAAGGAAGCAGTGCTTTGCCCCTCAGTCCTCATATGGACTGCAGTGATTTGTCCTTTAAGCAACTTCCTAAGTAACAGTGACATGAGAGATGGAATCTCTGAAGTTGACTGCACTGGGAGAGGAAATGCTTGGCTTTTCTGTCTTTTGATTTGGCAGACAAGTGACACGCACTTGTTCTGTTGCAGAGAGGAGGGTGCATATTTCCACCATATTTCTTTATGCAAGTTGATCTTTGATCCTGCATATTAGTGGTAACGTACTGTGGAATCAAATTCTAAGTGTTGCCTCCACAGCTCTCACTTGGGAAGACAGAATTCGTCTTGTGAGGTCAGCAGTCACCACTATACACCAGTTAATACTGTCAGTATTTCTGTTCCAGGATCTTCCCTAGGTTGGCCATAAAAATGATGCTGAGAAATTGCTTCAGCTCAGTATATCTGAGACTGCCTGTGCAGCTAGGTTCTAAGAAACGGGAGTTTCCATGCTGCCACTTAAATCATGCAGTTATATGGTGAAAAGCTATTGCCTTCAATTTTGATTGTGGATTATTCCTTTATGTCTGACAAGGGGAGTAATTTTGACTCCTTTACGTCTGACCTCTTAAAGAAGAGATATGAGGGAGAGTTAAATTTTTTCTCGCACTCCTTGGCATTTCCTAATGGTGTGCACATACATTAAGGTACTGTTTTGGTTTACTTCCTTAGGCTGGAAAATTTGCTGTTTGAACCCCTCAGGACTCAGTGTTAATGTATTTAATGGTGGTTTGTGCAGCCATCACTAGTGTGGGCCACAGGGCAATAAAATCACCTAGGTGACCTACGGCTACAGTTGTCTCGATTCCAGTGTGCAGCATCATTTTTCTCCCATTTCCTGCACACAAGGAAGAGTTTTATTTGTTCAGCAAGATCTTCTGAGTGGAAATCTGCTGCAGCCTTGTGTTTGCAATGGTGCAGAGAAATAAGATCAAACCTGACAGTATTCAGGAAAAAACAGGGGAGCAAAATCTGCAGCGAACTGGCTAATTAGTGATGCAATGACGATGTGATTGCTGACTTTCCCAACTGATTATCCCCATTTTTACAAATACCTTTTAATGTGGACCATGCTAGAGAGTTAATGTGCTCAACTTCAGTTGCACTTTTGCTGGAGTCAAAAGTAGAATCAGAGTACGCATGAAGATACCTCTGATACTATGCAATACCCTGCTTTTCAGAACATACATGGTAAACCACCATCATTGTCATAACATTTGTTGTTATTTAATTGCAACAGATTAAGTGGAGGAGAGGTCATTCCCTCTGCTGTATCTCTAGAGAAGTTAATATACACCTGTTTTACACTTGCAGAAGAAGTGTTCATGAGATTATTGCTGTCAAGTTGATTAAGAAAACCTTTTCAAAGCAATCGGTTTGTGAATATTAAAACTTTTGTCATTGGGGTAGCACTACCTGCAGTTTTAAGGCTTACTAAAAACAGTGAAGTCTAACCATGTCAGACTGAAACATAAGAACTGAATGTTTCCTGTGTGAGGATTAGATAGCATAAATCAGTTCATTAACTCACAATGAATGTCTACCATATGTAATTTCTCCCTGTGATGAAAAGACATTTTTTAGTTTTCACAGCAGGTGTTTCAAGTGCTTTTCAGGGCTGGTTCTGTTTCAGGAGGGCTCCACTGTATAGGATGTTAGCTTTGCATTTGTAGGGGGCACGTATATCCACTGGGATCTTTAATAATAACAATCTTTTATTACTAATAATTTATTACTAATAATCTTTTATTACTGGTTGAAAAAACATATTTAAAAACCCAGCTTTCTTTGCTCTATGGATTTCTAAGAAAACCAACTATGCAGTGATCTGATAACCATAAAACAGCAAGTTTACAAGCTCAACTTGGAGAAGTTAATGTATTAACAATCACTGTTTGTATGGCTCTATTTATACCTCTGTAACATATACAAGTGGGGGTGTTTTGATTGGAGAAAAATTAGTCAGCATCTAAAGTACTGTCTGATTTTTATTGAAAGATAGGGGAATTAATCCCTTGAGTCAAAGCCTCTTTGTTGCTGTATTTATGTAGGAACACTCAACTTCCAGCGTGAGCAGAAGTGGGCACAGTATTTGGTATCCTTCAATGTACTTCAAAAACCTAGAAGCGGTCAGGAGACCACTGTTTAGTTTGGCTTCTTGTATATGTCTAGGGTTTATCATACTTGACAGTATGTAGTATGACAGCCAGGCTATTGACCAGTACCAGTATTACAGAAAAGCTGCCCTTTTAAGAGTTGCAGAAGAACCTCACGGTACTGAACAGCAGTAGAAATTCCTTACAGACAGGTATGAAGTGATCTTCAAGGGGCAGGTGGAGGGAACAAGTCCCATCTTGCACATACAGCCTGTCTGTCTTCCCATATTTCTGAGGGATAACATACAGATGTTGTTATAGTCACCTGTATTATTGTCAGCTCAATGCACAGTAATGGTCAAAGTCCAGAATGGAAAACACTGAACCACTGCATAAATCCATAGCATGCCTGTATCTGGCATGTTGTGTACTGTTAGGGTATTTCTGCTCCCCTACCTCCAAAAGAGATAATAAAACTGAAGCGAAAAAGGTGAGAGGTAAGTTGTAACTTCTGTATGAGAAATCTCCTAATAGACTTCAGCTCTTCAGGCTGGAAGGGTGAGTGCTCATGAGACATAGACCTTGTGTAATATTTCAAGTGGCACAGATAATGTAAATGAGGTTTGATTGCTTAGTGACATCTCTGATGCAGAAATAGGGGACATTGGATGAAACTGGCAGCGCTCGGGGTCAAAACTGCTTGTTAAAAGCAGTAGAAATCCCTGACACAAGTTGGTATTGATCCCAGATATTTTACATAGGTTCAAGGCAAGACTGGACACATTTGTGGAAGAGAACTCTATCCTCTGTTATTAAATATTAGTTATCTGTTGCACAAGAAGTGTATCTGAGCTGAGTCATTGGAGACTACATGCATGTTACAGGTAAGGATCGTTCCCCACTCACTTTGGTTGTATGATTTTTCCTCAGCATTTCCCTTTTGACCACTGACGATGTCAGGCACTGGGACATGTCCAGGTTTAGACAGTGTGACTGTCCCCATCTTCTGAGAGGCCTCTGCACCTCGGCCTCATGTTGTCAGGTGGTCTTCACCACCTAAAGCAGGTGACATGTATTAGAAACTGCAGGTAAGAGCAAGCACTGATAAACCTAATCGATGATCTGGCACATCTGCTACCAAGTTAGTGATGTACAAGGTAGTTTGAGTTGGCTTCCTGCTGGAGAAGTAACAAGTGGTATAATCCTCTGTTCTCTGTCCCTGCCAAGTCCCTTTTTATTTAGAATACAGCCTTCAAAGCATATAATTGCAGCAGATGTACAGATCATTATTTTGTTCTTTCAGTAATCCAGGCAATACCCACTGCTTTGCAGTAGGCAAGGCACGCAAATGTGCCCCTAGCATTACCTTCAATTAAATAGCCTGTTTGTGCTTTCTGTCTCCCCCTTCTGTGCATGAGTGTGTATACATATATATATACACACACACAACTTCTTTACTAGAACCTCATGGAACCACACAGTTACAGGGTATCAATTAAGAAGTCCTTCCAAAACTTCACATTTTCTCATGTGCCAAGAAAATACCTTCAAATATTTTAATGCAGTTTGGTTGTCTTGCAGGTGTAGCCAAGGTCACCAAGGTACAAAAGCTTTTGGTGAGGTTGTAAGTTAAATGTGTGCAATGTGCTGTACGGGGGCATCCATATGTGAAGACTGGTCCTCTGCCCAGCAGCTTAGGTGTATTCAGTAGTAGCCCTTGATTTTAAATGTCAGACTGTCAGACTATCCTTTTCTTGAATGGTGGGTACTTGGCTTCAAAGCTCAACACGTTGCTGTAAACACTCTTCCTCAGAGACTGCAGCAGTAGATGGTAGTCCACAGCCCACTGGCTCAACAGCAGAGGGGCAAACTAATGTTTTTAGCTTGGCATTAAG
Source organism: Nycticryphes semicollaris (assembly GCA_013400055.1). Classification (NCBI taxonomy): domain Eukaryota; kingdom Metazoa; phylum Chordata; class Aves; order Charadriiformes; family Rostratulidae; genus Nycticryphes; species Nycticryphes semicollaris. The sequence goes on from VXBJ01000397.1 coordinate 449,279, forward strand.
GTAAAACCAACGCACATAAAACATGCCTCAGTATTCATCAGATGGTCAAGGAATTTGCCGGATTATTTTTGTTTCCAGAGAAAGCTGTTTTATCTGTAAAGGAGATATTTCACAAATGCACACTGTGAAGATTTTCACTTTTTCAGTAGATACTATAATAGATGCTCCAGTCCTGTCACAGAGGGGAGACAGAATACTTATGTAGCATTTGGAATGTCTGAATTCAATTAAAATATATTAAATTGCTATTGAAATGGATCTGATTTCACAGCTAAGTACAATAAATATACAGCTAATATTTTATTCTTTTTTCCCTTGCAAAATGCTTAACTCATTTTTCATTGCAATTTTGAGAAAGCAGAAAAATCCTGGGTCATAAAAACAAATATTATGTTTTATGAGCTCTGAGTATGAAAAAGATTTTGTAATTAATAAAAAATTAACAAGACTAATTCCATCACAGGTAAAACAAAGTCATGAGGCACTTTCCTCTAAGTTTAGATTGCTTGTTGGACTGTCATTTTCAAACCCAGTAACTATCATTGTTGTGCCCTTATGTGATCAAGTGAATGAAATAGTCTGTGTAGAGGTTGCGTTTTTGTGATAATGAGCTGTTAAAACAGTCTCAAAGCTTTGAAGGGCAATTTTTTCATGGGTCTCAGAAAAAGGTATCATAGAGCAAAAAGAAAATTAAGGAATCATGGAGCTAATTCCACCAGAATGGTGGCACCATCTTTCAAGGAGAGAGGTGGAAATTGCCTTCCTCTACCCTGAGGGCAGAGGTTTCTCTCCCCTCCTCTCTTCCTCACTTTTTAGGCACTTTAAATACACATTCATTGCTACCTTTTTTTGTACTTTTATTTCCTTCCTTTTCCCACTCCACATAGAGCATTGGGACCACCATAATCCATCAAATCCCTAATTTTCAGTAAGGTAGTTGGTTTCAAGTTTTCTCACAGTATACATCCAAACCTTTGCTGCACAACACAGTAACAGAGTAGTCTTCTATAATTTGGAGGAGACTTCATTCCTATCCTTCCCATCCTCCCTAGCAATCAGGAAAGGAAAAATTAAGCTTTCAAACACTTTTCCTTCACCCTTCTACCACACAGCTGAAGCTTTTTATAGCCCCAGCCATCACATCACCTGGGCCTTTTTGTGCACTGTCTTTATGCTGGCTTCGTGCTCCTTAACCCTTTCTTACAGAAAATCTGCCCCACCACTTCCTGTTTAAAATGCCAGGTTCTGTAAAAATACTGTCTAGTCTCTGGTGTACTATAAACCCAGAGTCCTTTGCAGTTTAGGGTAAACAGCATCTTTTGTCAGAACATCACAGCAAGCTTTCTGGTTGCTCCTAAGTCTGTGTCTTACTGGTCTCATCCCACTGAGATGAAAAAGAAAATGCTTTCCTAAGGATCCTTTTTTGCAGCTGCTTCTTGAGCCTGGTAGAGCCAAGCATCTGCAGTCCTGAAATAGCCGTGTGGTAGCAAGTGCTGTGGCTGCTGCCTTTCCAACTGCTCTGTATAAAATAGCTGTAGTGATTATCTTTTGCTTACGGCTAATGTGGCATAATACTTAGAAGCTATGATTTCTGTCTTCCTCTGGCATATCCTAAACTTCCAGATTTTGAACTGCCTGAAGGAGGTTTTTCTTTGGAAAGATAAGTATAGGCTAGTCAACTTCTTATTGCTGAAAAAAAAAAAAAGTGCTAAATATATATTTGATAGACAAAAAGGAGAACCAGTAATTTGGTTTAGTATCTTGATTAAAGGGAACTACTAAGTACACTTAGACTGCTGAAATTGAGGTGAGGCCTCTGTAACCTTCCTGGTAAAGCCCTGAATCTTGGCATTGAGGTGTTAATTATCAGGAGCAGACAGGTCACTAATGAGCACTGCAAGTAGATGCTTGTTCAGTCTTTATGCCATCCAATGAGAACCAAGGTGTTTGAAAGGTATCCAACCAAGGTCATATTTAAGTACAAATGTATCCTTTTTCTACAGAAATTTCCATATAAGGTTTATGTGACACATGAAGATGGAGAAGAACAGGCTCTTATTGACTTCTCTCCAGTAGCTCAAAAGGAGCTTTAAAAATAGCATTTATTTCAGATACCCTTTAAGCCTGAAAGAGGCTACAGGATGATGGTTCCCTTATTCACAAGGCTTGTTTTGCCTCATAAAGACAGTTCTTATTGAAGCCCTGGGGGGCACCAATAGGCCTTAATGGCCTTCATCAGCCTCACCTGGGGCCACCCTCTGCCCACAGCCCAGGAGCTCAATTTCAGTTCAGCCTGGGGCTTTCGGTTCCATCTGAGCTGCTTTACAAGAGCCTGTTACACTCCTGCCTAGCTGTGGATGCTGTTGTTCCTGACCTATGGGTTGATGTCCTAGTCTGACCTTGCCCCATCCCCAGGGACCTAGTGCTAGGGCTGCCCCCCAGCCTGCCTTCTGGCCTACCTGGGACCATGGAGTGGCCCTAGGGAGATCATGGTGCCCTGGTGCTGAGGCAACAGCCAGTCCTTGCTGTGCTCCAAAATCCTGTTTTGTGGGTAAGCAACAAAAATGTTTGTTTGAGCTGGTTAGTGTTCTGATAACAGGGGTGTTTGTTGGTAGTAAATCATAACCCACTTCCTCTTGTGCAGGTAAAGTTATTGCTTCATTTGCATTGATGTGTGTGGTGAATAATGAGCAGTAAAATAATAATAAAAAAAGCTGCATGGAGTTCAAGTTAATTACATAGTTCAGATTCATTGTGTTTGCTTACGTATATGTATGAAGATAGAAAATCTTGAGAGAAGGTTATCAAGGTCCACCAGATTATAGTTCATACAGGTCATAGTTAATTGTGGCTTAGGCTTCTTTCGATTGTTGGTTTGATAGTTGCTCTTGTAAAGATCGCAGGAAAACACTGAACTGAGGGTTATGTCTGCTGTTCCTTGGAGTTTCAGCATGGGAGGTCTGTCTGGGGATTAAAGGACCTGTGCCCCCATGGGTCCTGGCGTCTAGGGCCTTCTTTGGAAGGCAGGCTCTGAAAATAAAAGGGAATTGAGAAGTCTGAGGCTTATTTTTTCTCATATTCCAGACATAGTCCCTGCAGACCAGAATCTAGTCTTATGTTGCCATTGGTTGCTAAAGGTATATATGTGAACACAGCAGCTCTGTGTTCATAAACCTACGCTTCAGATCTCTGTGTGTGTGTGTAAATCTACAGCTCTTGCGTTGCGAATTGTTCCCTTACAGCAGGAAAGGCTGAACCAGGTCACCACGTCTCCTGCAGGCAACAGGCGGGTGTTCGTAGTGGCTTGCAATCTAGATTGGGCTTGCTTGGTCTTTTTGATTGACTTTTAACAGCATTTTGTCTTGGCCTGAGTCTGCTGTAGGTAGAGTTAGGGTTAATTCTCTTACTGTGTACTTTAAATATTTCAGCTTTCTTGTTCAGCTAAAGTGGCCTAGTGTGCCCTTCTCAAATAAACCTGAAATAAAGCACTTCAGTGCTGTGGAGTTCCCTGTAAGGCGATGCTGAGAGCCTGTCTGCTCGCTAGAGGTGCTTGTGGGACATGACAGGGAGATGGGCAAGGGCAGATGCTTAGTCTGGCCTCCTCTGTCCTCTCCCACCTGACCTCAGCTGTTGTTGACGCTTATTTGAACCAGCACATGAGTGTCACAGATGTTCGGGTTTTGTAAGAGCTGGGTGCTTCAGCAGCTAGTCCTGTAATTGAATCCTTGCCTGCAGGTAATAGTCCCAGGGAGGTGGGAGTAAACTCCAGGGACAGCCAGGCTTGTGTAACTTTGGCCTGAGGGTGCTGGGGGCTTGGCCTGGTTTGCATGTCTTCTGAGGGGATGGTTACCTAGAAGAGTCCTGTCTAAGACCCTGAACTCTCAAGAGTAGCCAAGGTGGTGGGAATAGAAGAGTTACTGTTTGTAATGATACCTCTTGGAGGGAGAAGACACACCTTAAATTCTCATTATTTTACATTTTTTGTGTTATGTTTTTCTATTTTAATATTGTACTAATCCTTCTATGGAACTTAACTGGTTTATCTTTAGTCCCACCCTTTTTCTTGCCTTCCCTTAATCCTCTGCATTTGGGCCCTAGCCTTGGGCAGTTTGTTGGAAAATAGTTCTTTCAATTTGGTGTTATTTCATCAAATGTTAATTTATTCTGTGTTCCTGATACATGTATTTCTGTTAGTTGTTAGCTCTTGTAGTTACTGAAATAGCATAACGCTAAAATGTCTGATAGGCTGGCATAGTAGTTAATGATATTCAAATTTTAGTCTGCAGATTGTTTCTGTTCTCCTTTAATCTTGCTGTATATATTGGAATGTAATCAAGAGGAGCTTGTTTGTTTTGGTTTCCTTTTTAAAAGTTTTAATCATTTATCACTGATGTCTTAAGAAACAATGTACTCACCCTTATTACTTTCCATGACCTAAAATAAGCAGTAGCAATAAAACGCCATCACTGAATGGGCTGCCTACTTGGATTTGTTTTCCTCTTCTTAAATACTGTTTTCCAATTTTTCTTCTCTGAGTAATTGACTTCCAGAAAAAAAAAAAAGGCCACTTTTACTTTTTTCTTCCTGTTGCCGTCTCTTTTTTTTTTTTTTTTNTACATAAAGCACTAATTGAGTAAAAAACATTTTGGTTCACAAACAGCCAGAGCGATGAGTGCTACTCAATTCTTGTTTTTTTCCAGAATTTTATTTGGCAAGCAGGATGGCCGTCTGTGGGAGGAAAGAAACTGAATTAAATTTGGGGAAATACAGGATGAAGCTTGAAAGGGTGTGTCCTCAAAGATGTGTGCACATGTGTCACACTTGAAAATTGGGTAATTGCATATTTAGTTTCCTGTCTGTATACATGTGTGGGAGCAAATGTGTGGTTTGTCTGCCATATGGGAGATACATGCACCAAAGGCATCATCATTTTCAGACTGTTTTGAACCCAGTGCACTGGAAGAACTTACGCTATGGTGTAAGCCACTATGGTGACTCAGCTATTCATTCCCAGTTTTACGTCTGTCTAGCAAATCCTGGTAATAATTTGGTGTTAAATATGTTTTGGAGTATGCTAGCATCCATTAAGCAAGAATATACTGGTGTCTCTTGAAGGCCTGTTGTCCTCTAGCTCCAGGGGAGCTTGGCTAAGAGCAGCCTTACTCCACTGTGACTTGTAAGTGCCAGTACATCCTTGCCTGTGTCCTTGTGGAAAAATACCGCTACTGCTGTATTTTTCTTGTTTTACTGCCACTTAGATAGTTTGGTATAAAGCTGGAAGCGTAGGAGCTGCGTGGAGGAAGAAAGAGAGGGCACACATGGGTCAGCATTCGGTGACAGTGAGGAAAGACTTAGAATGATGATGAGGTTTTCTTGTAAACAGTTTGTATTGGTAGTTAACAAAAAGAATAAATTTAATGCTGGTTTTCATGTTCCTATTCTGTATCCGCAGCCTCCCACCTGTTGACGCTCATCTTCCATTTGGAGTTATAACTATGAAAAATAAGCTATTTCTGATACGCCAATAAATATGCTTGCTCACTAGCCCTAAAAAACACCTCCCTGCAATTACGATTGTGGTGACAGCACAAAATGAATGATAGAGTTAGTGGTGAAAAGTTTTGCTGTCATAGCCAACCTTTTAAAATGTAAAATTTCAAAATAAGCACCACCAGTCATTTGCAGATTGCATTTTAGATACTTTAAAATACAAGTTAAAACTTATTTCTGCCATGAAAATGGATGATATGTTCAGTGGGATGACACTGGGGTTTTTTGTTTGCTGTGTGTACTTGTTGTGCATGGCAGGCATGGAGGGACTGAAGTTAGCATCTTATTTCTCTGTCTGCTAGGCTTTGAAATTAACTTAGAAGCCAGTATCTTAGAGCTCTAATGAAGGGTGTATCTTGTTATAAATACAGATATAGCTAAATGTGTGTTAAATTTCTCTTGCTTTTTATTGCAGATTGAATTTGGGTGGGCAATGTACAGAAGTTACTTGGCTGCGTGGGCATGCATTGACTTTTGTCTTTCCTATCTGAAATGAAAGTTTATAAATAAGTCTCTTTATTCTAAGATACAAGCATCCTTTCCTGTTAGCTATTGAATTAACTTAATTAAACTGTAAGCTAACAATGCGATACTCCTCTGAGGGCTGTGAGATCTTTGAAAATGAACTAGAGAACTCTCAAAACTGCAGCTGTGAAATGATTGACCTTCTGCAGGGGTTTCCAGGCTTCTGGGGGGATTTTCGCAAGCCAATAGTCTGACAGTAATGCACTTAAATCTTGTTATTATTGTTTTGCATAGAAACTCTTCAAGGATTGGTGTGGGGTACTACAGCAGTGGACAAATAATGTAATTGTCACTAGTGCCGCTATGTCTATTGTTGCCTGCTACCTGCTTGCTGGGTTTGCTATGAGTCCTAAAGTGTTTTAGCTTTGGGCTGTGTCTCTGTTCAGGCTCAGCATACCTGTCTTGGGCTCTGCAACTCAAGGGCTTAGGACCTGCTCCTCAAGATCTAAACACACACTGAGAAAGCTCCAGTCTTACAAACTGGTGTTTTATTTCCCATAGGAAGTGATAGACTGCAAGAGGGGGATTGGTTGGGGTTTTTGTTGTTGTTGTGTTTGTTTTGTTTTTTTAATAACTTTAAACTGTAGTAAGTTACTGTGCCCAGGCTCTGCCTCAGTGTTTCCACTCTTATTCTAGGATATGTTCAATTCGGAGCTTTGCCCCATCAGTCAACCAGAACAAGGATCCTTCTCCAGAAATGCATGTGCTTCCTGGTAAGGTGACCTGTAGCTCTTAGAACCTGCCAAAACTGAAGAAAGGTGACTGCAAGAAGGTCTGCTAGTTCTTCCCAGTTTCTCTTTGATAGTGACTGGCACTTTTTTCCACTTCTGTGAAAATGCTGCTACTTTGGTAGCAAAGTGGCTGAATTCAACTGGTCTGGTTCCTTTAAGCCTTAAAATCATCATATCAGCATGAATTGTTTTTCCTTTTAACCAAAAGCTGCCCGTGTCTTTGTCCTTGGTGTTGCTGGGGCACAATGTGGTCCTTCTGATGGATCATCAAGTGAAAATTGCCTAAAATAATCAGACCCTATTAGCTGCAGTACTCAAACTATTCCTGTGCAGATGCAACTGTGTTGCTCCACGGTGATGCACTGCTTTTGAACTTCTGGGTGGGTCCAGAGCAAATGGGCTTTTCTGGGCCCCCAAAAATGATGTTCTGGCTGGGTAACTGTGCTTTTCAGCTGAAAGAGAGAAAGGAGCTAAGAAGATGAAGCTGGCCGGCTTTCGCATTGAAGCTGTCATTCTGGGATTGTAACCTAAGGGACAGATCTCAGACACTGCAGCCAGTCCCAGGCACTGGGCTGAACTACTTGCTATGACAACTTGAGGAACCTGAGGATTTGCCTGTTGCAAATGTGGAAGACCTAAACTTCATCTAGTCAAGTCCTGTGAGTTTTGAGAAGGAAAGCTCCTGTGGCTGATGGAAAAATCCAGCTGTTCACTCAAGTGTGATGCTCTTGCAGTGTATGATGCTGTATCTTTTCCTGGTTTGTTCCCAGGAGCTAAAACCTGCTCTGTCAGTGGCTCAAAACTCTAACGTAGCTAGTACTCTAGACTGGGTTTTAGTGGTCTCTATTGCAAGTCCTTGGGCTTAGAACTTCTCAGGCAATGTCAGTTTTAATGTGAGGCCACTTCCTTGTCTGTGTTCTCCTTAAATTCATTATAAAGTGGCAGTAATAAACAGTAACTGTGAATCTGATAGTAATTCTAGTCATATTTAGAAATGACTTGAATATGTGTACATATTTATATATATATGTCAATGTGCTATGCATATAAGAGTCTTAAAGGATAGGTTTGTGACATTTATCTTCTTGTGGACTGAAGGCATGAGTTTTGTGTCAAATATAGCTCCTTAATACTGTCCGAATAGTTTTTTTTCTGGATAGTACCGTGCTGTGAGATGGCAAAGTAAGGTGAGGAGCCTTGTCACTTGTCTATGTCAGCTTAGCCCTGAGGAGCTGGAATTGAAGCTGGGAGATGACATTTCGTCAGCCAAGTGAGGTTTTTCCTCTCATCTTCCCCCTCCCTTGGCTGCACTGGTGTGAGGTACAGTGATTTCTTTGCTGATCAGTGCCTCCCATGGTGCACTGGTCATCTGCTTTTTCTTTTTTTCCTCCAAGTCAAAAAGCAGTCTTGCCTTGGCATATGAATCTTGCTCTGACAGGTCTGTACAATGGCGTTAGCCTTTTAAATTCCCAAAGGAGAAGTGGATTCCTTCAAGTAAGCAGCCTGGCTGGTTGCTTCCCACAGGTTTAGATCGTGGGGTTCAATGTTGTCATCCTGGATAGCATTTCTTCCCGAGAACACAGACCTGCAGCTGCTTTCCTGCTCTCCTGGGAAGAGCAGGGCTGCCTCTGAATGGCCCATTTTCCCAGATTTGATCCATATAGGCTTTAAATCTGTGTTTGTTTGGGGAACTGGTAACAGAAGAATGAAGATGCAAAGGTACTCACTAAACTCTAATATTTAACACGTAAAATACAAGGCTAATATCAGCCATTTGGCACTGTTTTTCTGCAGCTCTGGAAAATCATCTGGGCCAGGGCAATTTCACAGTATCCTTTCATTTAGTTATTTATTTATTTTCTTTGGGTGTTGGAGCTGTATCTGGGAGATCTAGCTCTAGCTAGCATTGCTGGTGTCTGTAGTGGAACCAAATCTCTTAGCTACGAAAACAATATGCCGCTTTCTCTCTTCTGTCTAAAGGTAGGGTTTGGTTTAGTGGTTTTTTGTTTTGTTTTTTTTTTTTTTTTCTCTCTAACAGAATTTTCCATTCTGTTGCTCCTCTTTAAGCCTTTCAGTAGTTACGGAAAGTTTACCCTAATCTCTGTTTCTTGAGCCTGATGAAAGATATGAGAAAATCTGACCAGTGGATGAAAAAGCCCAGAGAATAAATATTTCTTACCAGAGAAGGCAGCTGGTGAGATTTAATAACTGACTGCTGTCTGTAGTTTGTAAAGGCAGAGTTTGTCTTGGGCAGCGAGGCACTCTATGTTCAGGCCAAAAGGTTTCTTGAAAAAGAAACCATTAAATGCAGATGACTGACCAGTATGCATTAGGTAGCTATACTGCACGCAATCTCACTATATGATCCTGAGTAGAAGAGTGAAAAATGGCAATCAAATATATTAATTTTGCTATTGGATTTCTGAGAAGCTAGGAAGTATTTTAATTTGGCAGGACCTTGGTACAAGTACAGTAGTGTCTGACTTGGAAAATATACCAGTTGCATCACTTGGAAAGGAGGTGACAAGAGCAAAGTGTGAGCAGAGCTGCCACTGTTTAGTTTCATCCACATCATGGCAAGGAAGAAACTGTGTTTGAGGTTCCTTAATATCTTGCTGGTGAATTTTGATACTCATCCCCTGCAACAGTACAGGCTGGGGTCTGGCCTGCTGGAGAGCAGCTCTGAGGAAAAAGACCTGGGAGTCATGGTGGACAACAGGTTGACCATGAGCCAGTGATGTGTCCTGGTGGCCAGGAAGGCCAATGGCATCCTGGGGTGCATCAAGAAGAGTGTGGCTGGCAGGTTGAGGGAGGTTATCCTGCCCTTCTACTCTGCCCTGGTGAGGGCCCATCTGAAGTACTGTATCTAGTTCTGGCCTATACAGTTCAAGAAGGACAGGGAACTGCTGGAGATGTTACAGCAGAAGACCACAAAGATGATTAGGGGCCTGGAGCATCTCTCTTATGAGGAGTTGGGTCTTTTCAGTCTGGAGAAGAGAAGACGGAGTGGGGATCTGATCAACACCTATAAATACTTCAAAGGTGGGTGTCAAGAGGATGGGGCCAGTCTTTTCTCAATGGTGCCCAGTGACAGGACAAGAGGACAGGCACAAACTGGAACATATGAAGTTCCATCTAAACATGAGAAGGAGCTTCTTTACTTTGAGGGTGGCAGAGCACTGGAACAGGCTGCCCAGGGATGTGATTGAGTCTCCATCTCTGGAGACATTCAAAACCCACCTGGACATGTTCCTGTGAACCTGCTCTAGATGGAGCTGGTTTGGCAGCTTGGACTAGATGACCTCCAGAGGTCCCTTCCAACCCCATATTGTTTTGTGATTCTGTGATCACAATGTGCTGCCTAAGACATAAGAACTTCTCAGCAGGGAACATTTTCCTCCTTTTCTTAAGTATCAAAATGCTTCTCAGTTAGAATTCACCTCTTCCTTAGGATAACTACTCTGTTGTTTTGCACTACTGTGATTATTGGTAAGAAACTGAGGAGTTTTATTAGTTTCCTGGCATGCAAGTTGGAAATTCTTTTTCTGCTCTGATGTTGAAGGAAAATGAATGCAGTGTGTGAAAGCTTGTCTAAAAACCTTATGAGACTTTGTTCTGTTTTTTGGTCAAACACCGTTGAGAGCTGTCTTTGCTCTCTTGGCAAAGGCGCAGGAAGAAATGCGGTCCTGTACAGAATCTTAACCCCTCCTGGTTAGTGGAGGGGTTAGTGTCTCTGTGAGTGGCAGAAACTGCTGTTGGTTAAGCAAGCAGTAGTTGGTCACTTGGCTGAGAATACAGTCAATGCCTTCAGGAACTGAAGCACTTCTTGGAGGGGATGTCATGGCTAGTTATTTTTATGGAATGGATGGTTATAAGAACACCTGGAATATAGAGAATATATCTACAGTTCTCTGTATGTTGTTGGAGCTGGGTCTAGTAGCCCAACAGAAGAGAGGTTGCTGCAGTGCCATGGCCTTGGCTCCGACCACTGATGAGGCTGAGCATGTATTCCCTTTGTGTGAAGCACGTACCGCCCTGCACATATACAACATGTACATACCTGGCTCACCGTGCAGGTCAACGCAGGCAGGGACACAAATGGCACCAATAGCCTCATCCTGTTCTCTTCTCTGGTGGAGCAAGATGAAGGCTTCTTAGTGTGGAATATTATTACATAATTATACATTTGTGTGTCTCTCATGATATATATCTACACACACTATTAATTATATATTACCAATATTAATTATATGGTATATCATTAATATTTATTAACTACTAGTAATTATAGCATTACAGTCAATAATTACCATTATTTATTACTAATTATAATTACACATATAATTATTAATGCACACATGTGGGTCTCTCCAGCAGCTTGGCTTAGGCATGCAGACTACCAGGTAGCTACTCCTGGACTTCAGCCTCCCCAGTTTCTGGCACATGGGTATGTGAGCCCACAAGGCCCCCTCTTGCTGCTAGTCCAGAATGCCAACACACACAGCTTGCCAGGACTCTCTGGCTTCCTCTGGTAGCCAGGCTACTGTGATCTTGCCATTACAGAGACACAAACAGATGGGGGGGGGATGTGGTGGTGGTGGTTCTGATTGACCCCTAGGCCTTACAGCATTGTGAACAGCTGTCTGATACCCCACTGATCATTCCATAGCCAGCTCCTCTGGTGGTCTCGCTCTTGTAAACAGACAGCCCATTGGCTCCCAGGGTGCTTTACCTACTCACCAGCAAGTCCTACGTGATATTTGCTATGATCCATGCTCACTTGCAGATGCAAACTTCTCACGCCAGTTGATGGTAGCTGGAGCCCTGAACACACACACACAGCCAGAATAGAGGGTCACCCCCTCAGGAAAACAGAGTTTAATTAGACAGGGCAGACTGTGCTGGTCAGGTGCAGGACAGGGCCAGACAAGTGTCCTGACAAGCCATCTGCTGACATGTGATCGGCCCTTTTGGTTCCCTTATCCCTGCATTTTTCCATGTTTGTTCCCTCTCACTCACCAGTAAGTCCTGTACGATTCTAAAATTCTCTTCCCTTGCATCCTATAACATGCCTGATACCCCTAGGGAATGACTGCTCCTCTCACAGTTCAAAAGATGCTTTGTAGAGGTGCTCCTGTTTACCCCTGGGCAGTGGGGAAAGGGCCTCAGCAGGGTGAGACCTTCTGGAAGGGACCTTCCTTTGAGTCCTTAATATGCCTGCATTGGTCTCTGTGCTCCTCGAGGCTTGTGGAGATGGTCCTGTGATGGGCTGATGGCTCCTGGGAAAAGTCTGGGAATAGCTGAGGCAGGGTATTGTTTGGAGCCCCTCACTGCTATTGTCTCTCAGTGCTCCCTGGTGTGTGTGAAATGAACTTTATCACAAAATTTAAGGCTGGGTGCAGAACATGTGGAACTTCGGGTCCACTGGGTCAGGACAGCAAAGTTATTGCATGAGAAGTGATGTTCTGTTTCCCTCTGTCATGAGGTTTCTACCCCAACAGGGTTAATTCAGAGTAACTTTGTCAGTCAAAATCCACAAGGATGAGAGGCTTTAGAGAAGTTTAGAGAAAATGAAACTACAAAACCCCCCTTCCAGGCCTCTGTCCCAAGCCTAAGAGGAGAAGAAGGAAAAAAGGAAGAAAAAGGGGCTGGGATGGAGGAGGTGGGCAGTTTTTGTGGGAGGATGGATGTGTGGTTGTCTCAATTATATTACCCTTTTTGTAAATACTGCCACAGCCTGTACACAAGAGATGTAATGTAAAGCCCTACAAGCAGGCTCATCAGCAGTGCCAGGAGACCTATAAAAGGTCTCGTACTATCTGCTCCTATACACTGCTGACAGTCTATACCCCTCTGTTCTTTGTGTAGGGGCTGAATCTTAGCAAGAATATGAGCACGTCACACCAAAATATAGAAATTTAACTTCTCTTCTGAGTGTACTTTTGGGCTAGTATCAAACCTGGCTGTATTGTGCAGCATAATTTATGTGAGGATTGTCAAGATCCTTATCAACACTTCATCCATTCCAATAATGTTTAGTAGGAAATGCATATTACACAATATTCCATTAAAAAGTATTAGTGAATTTGTGAAGCATAATAAGTCAGAGAGAAACAAAATCTAAAATTTTGCTCATTGTTAGGCTCAGTCTTTTCTGATAAGATCACAGCATGGTTTCCCAACTTCCTTGGGACGCTTGGCTTTGTCCCTTCACTGAATGGGAACTGGTAATTAAATGAAAAGGCACTAGTGTTTTGTATTTTATTGAAACAGTCCATATTCACAGCAGAGTCTAGACCAAGTTAATTTCTTTGTGGTCTTTTAGAGGGTTAGCAGATTGTTGCACCTTTCTTAAATTATTTATTATTTGCGGTATTTCTGAGTTAATAAGGTGCATTGGAAACAGAGGTGGGCAATAAAGCCAAGAAGATAGAACAGGTGCTGAGGATTTCTATTTTTTCTTTTCTGGTAGGGACAACTAATCTCAAGTAGACCCTGTTTGGGGTTGATTTTTTTTTTTTT